>JAYEVE010001369.1:0-100000 GCA_036346375.1 Guadua angustifolia | reverse complement strand
GACTACATAAGGTGCTCAAGAAGGCTGTGTTCGATAAAGGTATCCAATTTATCTTGAGGTTTTAGAACGAGTTACATGAAGTAAAGGGGAATTTGCTTGAATTTCAGTACAATTATCAACCGCGTACCAATAGTCGAACAGAAAAAAAAATTAAATCAGAATCCGGAAGATATATTGAGAGCTTGTGCGTTAGCTTACGCCATGTTTCGGGATAAACGCTTGTCATATGCAGAGCTCAGTTATAACCATAACTACTAGGCTAGTTGCAGATGTCATCATTTAAAGCCTTATAGGGTCGTGCCAATCTTACCCCGTTGAATTGGAGCGAAACGGAAGAGCGTTCAGCATTTGGCCCTGAGATACTCAGAGGGGCTGAAGAACAAGTTGCCATGATCAGGGAAAGGTTGAGAACAGCACAGTCGAGGCAGAAAAAGCTACGCTGATAATCGTCATTGTGAGTTGAGTTTTGAACCCAACGATTTAGTGTATCTCAAAGTCACTCTCTTGAAAGGTGTAACAAGGTTCAACGTTAAAGGAAAACTCGCACCTAGATATGTAGGACCATTTAAGATCTTAAGCTGCCAAGGAGAGGTTGTATAGTAGTTGGAGTTACCACAGTCATTAGCAGGAGTCTGCGATGTGTTTCATGTGTCTCGGCTTAAAAAAAATGCCTCAGAGTGCTAGCTGAACGGACACCGCTAGAGACAATCGAATTACAAGAAGATTTGACTTACGAAGAGTAGCCTATTAAGATTTTGGATGTAATGGAGCGTAGGACCAAAAATAAGTCTAGTCACTTTTGCAGAGTTCAATGGAGTAACCATTCAAAGAATGAAGCAACTTGGGAACGTGAGGAAGATCTGAAGGCAGAATCCCCAAACTTATTCTCTAGTCAGCCCTGAATCTCGGGGTCGAGATTCTGTTAAGGGGGGGAGGTTTGTAACATCCCAATTTTTGACTTTCTAAATATTTGATATTGATTTATTGCAATTTATAATTTTTGTGAATTTTCTGGATTTATTGGATTTTCTGAGATTTATTTAAATCATTTCAAATTGGTATATATGGCTTTTGTTAAGAAATATTTATAAAAAGGAAATTTAAAATAAAGTCTGTCCAAAAATATTTTATTTGAGTATAGAAGGTCTCGAAGTATTTTTGGGAAATTTCCTTTTCTTTCCGGGGTTGAATCGGATTAGGAAATTGTTGTCTGATCGGTGCGGTTTGGAGTAAGTTCACTGCATGCGCGTCCGCCGGAGACCAGGCGCGTGGTGAATTCCTCCGAGCGAGCACGGGTTGGATACTACGCCTGCGCGCGAAGGAATCTCTCCGGGGCGTTACCGATTCAAACTCGAGTTGGCGCCGAATTCGTCGGACACAGGTCCACGCGCGAGGAGATTTCTCCGGAAGCGGAGCTGATTCATTAGTTGACGCCAAGCCATCGCGAGTTAGGAAATTCCTTCCGGCAGGAGCGCTGTAGCGTGGTCGATTCAAACTCCCTAGCGCTGGCGCCACAAGCGTCAAGGACTCGGAGTCCTCGGGCGGGAGAAGGACATCCTGTCAAATTTAAGCCACGCGTGGCATCATCGAAGGAAGCAAGCGGCGGAAAATAAATCGCAGGCGATCGAGCGACAGCAAAATCGCGAGCGCTGAGCCAGCCGAGTTCTCACGAAGGATAGCACCGCGCAGGCTCATCGGAAGAATTGGGCGGCAAGGAAATCGGGAGCGTCGAGCGGGTCGCGCCGTCGTCTGGGGAAAATCGCGAAGAATAGCGGCGCCATCAGAAGATTTCCGAGCGTGCTGCCGAGTTGTCAAGGTCGTCGTCTTCGTCTCCGGTGGATTCGAGCCGCCGCCTACCATCGCCGATCGGGAGCTTCGTCAGCCGTCGGATCTTCATCGAGCGATCGAGATTAAGTCGTAACGTTGCGAATCGGTAAGCATCTAGATTAAAACGTAGCCGTAGGATCTTGGATGGAGGATCTATATTGAGTCACGTAGGAGATTTACCCGTAACCGTTAGATTGAGTTCATCGGTCTAGATTTCGCCACGTCTCGTCTGTACAGCCGGGACGAGAAAACTCGTATTTTCCTTTACAGAAATAATTCGGAAAGATTTAGAATTTCTAATTCCAGAGTTTAGTTTATTTTCAAAACTTCTAAATATTATAACTTTAGCATATGAACTCCGATTTGGATGATTCGAATTCCGAAATTTTTTTAAAATTGAGATCTTTCCAATGGTGGATTTTATTTGAATTTTTGAGTTTATTTGCTATTTGGTTTTGGTGTTTATTTACTATTTCTTCTTGATTCGCGTAGACGTTGAGTTGAGCGAGGTTTCGAAGGAGGAATTATCATTTCAAGAGCAATCTTCAGAGCAATACTAGGAGCTTAAGCAAGGCAAGTTGTGCTTTGATCATTTTGCACCCATAAACTAGATTGCATGCTATTTTGATTTACCTTATCACTTGGTATTTTATGTGTATAAATGATTTCAACATAAGTTTGGGATTAGCTATCGTACCCTTTGAATTATACCCTACCTTGCTAGTTGTATGCCATGATCCACTTGTCACCCTAGGTTGGTACACTGTAGTTGGTTAATAATAAAATCAACATGGATGGTTAGATCGGATTAGAATGCTTAGCCGTGCCACGTCATCACATGTACATGGAATGGTTATTATTAAATTTGACTAATGGAATATGGAACAATGATGTTAACTTGTGTGTCATGTGTGGTCACACGATGAGATTGAGTTGTGGTGGCAATGGATGTCACATACGATATTGAATTGTTGATGGCACGTGGTGCTTGGTAATCAAGCTGGGTGGTTATGATTTTGGGTGGAGCAAGTGGCAAGGGCAGGATGCCAAGGTGGGCCCGATGGGCGAGGGTATGTGTATGTCTTGCTTTGATCAAACCATAAGGACACCTTGCAGTCTTTGACTGAGTCAATCGTGCGACCACATGTGCATTATGGGGCAACCTAGTGACTAATTTGCAATGTCTTAGCTTTGGTACTACCAAATGGTGGGGTGGTTCATCTTTTTAATGAGCCCAGATGGCGCAAGAGGGGCCCTGTTGTGGTTATCGACCCTTGATGTTGAAACCTTAGCGGGTGGTACCGAGTTAAGACGTAACATTGTAAAGGCTTTGTCATGATTCTCTGCTGGCACACCAAAGGAAGTGTGCTAATGGCCAGGCACAAAAGAGATTATCATGTCGTGTGGGTAAAGTGCATAACCTCTGCAGAGTGTACAATCTATTCGGATAGCCGTGCTCACGGTATTGAGCAATGCTCGGGGATTACAGTCAAGGGATTAGACTTTTGCAAAATAAAACTCGGGATGGATGGCAGGTTGCCATGGGAGGTTGAATTTTGATTTAGGATGAAAAACTTGGTTTACTTGAGAAATGCTGAATCTATCTATTACTGCTATTTGTTTTATCACTGTCTTTTCAATCTATTTATTGTATTTGTTCATAAATGTCGCCATCGCAAAATAGCCTTGTTAGCCATTCCTTTGGAATAAGCCCTACATATAGATGTATTAGGATTGCATTCTGTGCACAACTTGTTGAGTACTGTGTGTACTCACCCTTGCCTACAACATCATCAGAGCTGAAGAAGGAGTACCATGAAAGGACGAATGTTTAGGGTGCGAGCCTTGTCAGTTGCCTGTGGTATACTGAGGGGTTTATCTACGTCTTCATTCCGCTGCAGTTTAATTTGTTGTTCAGCCTCGTGAGGCACCATTATGTAAGTTGACCATAAGGCCGTTCAACTAGTAATATTTAATATATAACACCTGTTATCTTATTTCCGCTGTGTATGATTGTGATATTCACTTATGTTGAGCCTGTGTGCACTAGCGTGATCCTGAACTAGTGCAGTATACACAGATGGTCCGGATTTGCATATTCGGGTCCCTACATGAAACCCTCTAGCAACCAGACGAGCTTTATATCTCTCAATAGTCCCATCAGACTTGGTCTTAATTTTGAATACCCACTTGCATGTGATAGGAACCGCATAAGATGGTAATAAAACAAACTCCCAAGTTCCTGTCCTATCCAAAGTAGCAAATTCTTCAGACATAGCTTTCTGCCATTCCGGGATATGAGAGGCTTCCTGATAAGTGGAGGGTTCAGCCGTGATAGCACCCACACGAGGATAACCAAATCTGTCAGGAGGCTCAATTGTAGTACGATCTCGCAAATTATACCGTGAACCATCATTACCTGCTGGTGGCACATCATTACCTGCTGGTAGCTCATCAGAAATGTTAGAATCATCAATAAGGGGAGCATTAGGACTGGCCGAAGAAGGAGAATCCAAAGAGGATGGTTCTGGTGGAGGACGACGAGAATAAACATGTTTGATTGGTGGTTTGGTTGGTATAGGAGGATGAGAGGGAGATATATCATGAATATGTGGGTTAGGAACAGCATCACTGGAAGGAATAGAAGGTGGTGTAGGAACAGATCACCGAAGGAATAGAAGGTGGTGTAGGAACATCCTTTGGAAGGAATAGAAGGTGGTGTAGGAACAAAGATCACCGGAAGGAATAGAAGGTGGTGTAGGAACAGCATCATTGGAAATAATAGGAGGTAAGAACAAGAAACTAGTGGGCTCGGTGGTGGCGGGGGAAGTATGAGTGGAGGGGTTGTAAAAGAAAGGACAATCTTCATCAAAGGTCACATCACGAGAGATACGAATGCGACGAGAGGAAGGATCATAACAGCGATAGCCCTTATGTTCAGGACTATACCCCAAGAAGACACACTCAACAGACTGAGCCGTCAATTTGGTCCGCTCACGAGGTGCAAGAAGAACATAGCATCTACATCCAAAAACCCGAAGATGATCATACTTTGGAGAAGTGCCAAATAAAACTTCACCAGGAGACCTGTCAGTTAATTTGGAAGAAGGTTGCCGATTAATAAGATAAACGGCAGTGGAAACAGCCTCACCCCAAAAATGAGGGGGTACAAAAGAGGCGATCAAAAGTGTGCGAGCAGTCTCAATAAGATGGCGATGCTTGCGTTCTGCAACTCCATTTTGAGCGTGCGCACCAGGACATGAGAGTTGGGCAAGAGTGCCCTCAGCAAGCAAAAACTGGCGAAATTTCTCAGATAAATACTCACCACCAGAGTCAGAACGGAAAACTCTAATAGTATTAGAAAACTAAGTGTGAATCATGCGAGTAAAAGTTTGGTAAATAGAACACAATTGGGAACGATGTTTCATGAAATAAATCCAAGTGTAACGAGAATGGTCATCTATAAAAATGACATAGTATTTATGACCACCTTTTGTAGCAAAAGGTGCAGGACCCCATACATCAGAATGAACAAGGTCAAAAGGCCTAGAAGAATGAGAGGTACTAGAAAAATATAGAAGTTGGATTTGTTTTCCAAGTTTACAACCCTTGCAACTGAAACTGGACTTTATTGGTATATGACCTAAAGACCCTTTATTTATTAATGTGGTCAACCGAGTGCCACATAGATGTCCAAGACGATGATGCCACTTGGCGAATGATGTAGTGGATGACGATGAAACAGATGACACATGCGCAGTGATATATGGTAGCGGAAGAAGGAAGACGCAAAGTGTCCAAGATGTAGAGGCTAGAAGCGCTCTTACGGCGATGGCCAGTCCCAATCACTTTCCCGCTTCGACGATCCTGAATAAAGCAAGATGAGTCATCAAAACCAACAAAACAATTTTGATCGGTAATTTGGCCTACTGACAACAAATTCATGGACAACTTAGGTACAAGTGAGACATCGGGTATAGAGAAATTGGAATTTAAAAGAGAACCATGGTGAGTTATATAACAAGGTGTACCATCAGCTGTCTGAACAGAAGCACCCTCAGTGACTGGTTTGGAAGCAACCAACTGTGACTGATCAGATGTCACATGAAAAGAGGCCCCTGAATCAAGGACCCAAGATGACTGAGGAGCACTGATAGGCGAGGCAGCAGCAACAGAAATAGAGCCTCTAGACACAGGAGGTGTGTTGTGTGCACGAGAAGCACGACGGGCACGATACTCAGCCAATTTCTTTGGATGTCGAGCGAAACAATTTTCAGTGCGATGATTTGTCTTGCCACAATGATCACAAGGTTTGGTGTCTGAAGAGGTAACCCTGGATGAAACAGTCCGCTGAGAAGCTGCCAGAACACTATGAAGAGGTGTCACAGAGCCAGGAGACATAGACTTGAGGCGGGTTTCTTCAGCAATCAAATCTGAGAGAGCACGAGGCATGGTTAAATCCCCAGAACTGTGAAGCAATCTAGTGCGAATAGCCTCAAAATCTGTCCTGACTCCCATAACAAAGCGGTATGTAAGAAATTTTTCAATGAAGTGGTGTGCTGGACATCCATCTGTTGGGCACTAAGGTACCATGGAAAGCAAAGGTCCCATTAGGCTCTCAAAAGCAGAATTATATTCATCAATAGACATATCATTCTGCTCAATTGAATGGATTCTTTGCATAAGAGTGTGGAGAAGAGCACCACTGTCTTGAACATAGCGCTGTTTCATATAGGACCACATAGCCTTGGCACTCTTTAAAGAAGAAAGACTCATAATCATAGACTGTTTGACACTTGTAACAATAGCAGCCATGACCTTTCCATCATCAATTTCCCACTTTTTGACATCAGCAGCATTACTATTATCAGTTTTTAGGATTGGTGGTTCATCAGTCAAATGAAAAGCAATGCCATAGGCCCTAAGTGCAGTCTCGACAGAGAACGCCCATTCGCGATAATTTTGACCATCAAGAATGATATTTATGACAATAGTGTTAATCTGCGACATGTTATCAACGGAAAGGCACACAAAGAGGCAATAGAGAGCTTCACTGGTGCAGCAGAAAACTGGAAGGGCGATGTCCTGGTGCTGGAAGGATCGGCGACCGACGATGGGCGGAAGCCGAGGTCGAAGACGAGGCGACACGGTGGCAGTGGAAGCCGAGAAGGCCACGCGCGAGCCGAGGCAGCAAGAACCGGCGGGACCGAGGCGCAGAAGACGCGCACGGAAACCAATCCGTCGGTCGGCGCGGAGGACAAAGGACCGGCGAGAGAGCGATGGCGGCGGCGAGCGGCGACGGCGAGAGGCCGCAGCGGCGTCGGGCGAAGACGGACCAACGGCTGGCGCAGAGGATGAAGCGCCGAAGCAAAGGATGGCGCGGGAGGCGGCCCCTGAAGAGCGACGGCGGATGGACGGGCGACGCAGACACGAGCGCAGAGGATGAAGGGCAAGTCGCAACGGGCGACGTGCGAAGCCAAGGGTGACGGCGATCAGAAAAAAAAATGACCGGGGAGAGATTTAGGGCACTAACCCTAAACCTAACCCTAAGCCTTGCTCTGATACCATGTTACTAACCTTGGGATTAGAGAGTCTAATGACAACCATAAAGGTCTAAGCTTGTATATATAGCCACTAGATGGGCCAATATGATATATGGGCTATGGGCCTTAACAGTTTTCAATCTAGTATAACTTTAATCATTGGTGACAAAACTTATTATCCAATCATTAAACCATGGATAAAATGACAACAGAGTAAGGAAAGACATGCAGCAGAATGCCACGAACAACTCAGACAAGACGGCACAGCGACAACTCTGCACACGAGGTAGGCTGCTCCGAAAGAGTTGTGAGAGGGTACAAGAGGGCAAGAGTCTGCTTAATTCCTACGAATAAGTCGTTACCGTTTAGAATAGATGGGGGAGTACTGTGCATGGAAGTTTAGGAGAGATAAGAGCATGGTTCATGCTTGTGCATGTGTATCACCAGAGGATTCTGCTTCTATTTCATAAAAAAGGATAATCTTTCTTGACAAGGCTTTTACTAATTGTGTGTGAGAGAGGGAGAGAGAGTCCAAAAGGAATAAATGAAGAAGACTTGTTGGATTAGAAAATCGATTGAAGAGCAAAGTTGAATGCAAGTACCTTTATTTTAATATGCCTGATGACGTGCTACCCCGGGTGATGATACTGATAAAAGAAACGAAAGGAAGTGAGGAAATGCAATCGAAGAAAACAACAAGCAAGCAAGCGTACATGGGAGAATTCAGTGGGGTAGTGGGGAGACGCGGTAGATTCATGACATGGTTGAATTCGCTGCACAAACTCGGTTGAGAATTTTTACCATCCTTAAGAGATATCAAAATTTACATTAAGATAATAATGATATATTCTAAGAATGATAAAAAGTACTCCTGTTTGGAATGTGGATTACGCGGCCGTAGGGATTTGGCAGAAACACGAAAAATTTCAAGTTCCAGTAAGGCCTTCTTAGCCTAGGGTGCCGCTTGGAACGCAGAAAACCCAGAAGAGGAATACACGGGAATCGAATGTCATGCCCTATCAAATCCCGAGGGAACGAAAAACACAGGAAAACTTCAAAATAGGTGTTTGAATGTAACAAAGAAAGAACACAGATTGCAAGAGACGGAAGGAAAGAAAACATGAGTCCGGGTTAATCCGTAGCTGTTTAAGCTGAGCACAGTTTGCAAACATAGCGCGAATTAAATTGGAATGCTCTTAGCCTTTGTTACGAGTGCTGCATGTTCCGGTCAAAATCTTCCTAATGATGTCAATACTAAAATCATCGTAATGATGTCGAAACATCCTGTTGAAACTATTCACATTCTCTTGTGCAAACTTGGCTATGGACCTATGGTGCATTCTCACCAACCCTTTATTCCATGATCTGACAATGTAAAGTGTTTCTGGTTTTGTTATTACAAGATTTTAGTACACACTATGGATCAATTTAACAAAGCATTACAAGTTTAACCGCTCAATAATAATTTAATAAGACATTACAAGTTTACAACTCAATAATAATAGGGGAGCTCGTCAGATCAATAATCTTGGGGCAAATGGTAGCCACTTTGTCGCTTTTTCTCCCTAACTGGCCTACTGGGGTAACCAAGTCCACCACATCCCTTTCATCGAAGAGATGGCCACCGTCATCTAATGAACTAGCACCAGCTCTAGACATTGGAGACAGTTGCCTCAACAGACCGTCGACGATTCTTCCACCATCATCATCACTCCACGAGCTTGAGGAACATCGAGGCGATGCTCTCAATCCGTCCAATTCCCATATCTCGCGAATTCCACTCCATTCCATGCAATCAAACTCGTCAACGGAACATTCAGTATCACAGCCTGCAGTCCTGATTTCTTCTTCTTTTTGCACTTCAGAGGGTTCTGTACTTCTTGATCTGTCCAATTCTCTTGCTCCAAAGGTTCCACTCCATCCCATTGCGGCAAATTCATCGGTGCTTGGTTCACAGCCTGCAATTCTGATATCTCCTTCCACTAGCTGCGAACCCCGATGAGAATGTTCATCTCCGACAGGCGCGCCGGGTTCCTGATTCCCTCGAGGCTCGTCACAGCTGTCCTTCTCCTCCTCGGACGAAAGGCCCTCAGTGTAGCACTGGAGATCCTCCATCGGGCAGACGACCGTCTTCATGTGGGTCGGCAGGGCTGGGCAGCCGGCGGTGAACTTGGTGTTCTTCGTGGAAAAGAAGTTCACCGTCAGATTCAGGCTGAAACCAGAACAACATAAGCTCTCACATCAGGATACACATGGCCTCAAGAATCCATGACAGGTAGAATAAGAAGTGCAGAGACAGGAATGGAGATAGAAGAAAGGAAAGGGCCTTACTTCTCCCATGAGGGTAGGTTGAGCATGGTGTAGGCGAGCTTGACCTTGTTGCCGATGCCGCCCAGCGACTTGAAGCTGGAGGCGGCCTTGCGCACGGCCAGCGACTCCGTCGGGTGCTGCCACGCCCACTCGAACTGCGTGCCGGCCAAGAAACAGGGCTTCGTTAAGCAAGAAACAGAGGCAAGAACTATTCCTATCCATGATCCATCCAGGCGGCGAATCTTTCAAGTCTCAAGCAAGAATTGATGCAAGGAAACGGGCTCAAGAACAGAAGTCTGGATTGGATGGACGAGAACCTACCTGAAGGGCGGAGACGTTGGTGGGGAAGCCGTAGATGCAGAGCACCATCTCCCAGGGGCGGCCGCGCTTGGTCCGCCACGCACCGCACCGGATCTCGCCGTTGTGCTGCCGGATCCGCCGCCGCGGGTTCACCGTAAACCTGCCAGAACCAGTCCAATTCATGCATCCATCGATCGGACGTGGAATTAAAATTCTACCAATGGGAACTGGCGACGCGAGATGAAAGCAAGTACCCGATGTAGGTGTGGCCCTTGCGGCGGGGGCAGAGGGACCGGAGGAGGTAGCAGCAGAAGAACCCGCACCCGCCGCCGCCGGCGGCATCCCCTGGCCCGTACTTGCCGTCACCGGCCACCGCCGCCTCAGGAAACGAGCCCTTCCGTGGCCTCTTCTTGCCCTTAGCCGCCATTCCCGTCCCCATCTCTCTCTGCGATTCGTCAGATTTGTTTAGGGAGAGGGTTGTTTTGACCGTTGGAGTTTGGGGAAGGGGGAGAGAGCCGTTGCGGGAGTAGAAAATGCTTGTTGCCGTAGACGTGTCCTTACGGCCTTCCTATTCCGGGCTAAACCTACCCAGATCGGGCCATCAACGGTCGGGCTAAACCGGGCTAAAACTACCTCAGAACGGGCCATCACCGGTCGGCTAGTCCGGGCTTTGAGCAATATGAGGCCTGTTTGGCGCTTTAAGCTAGCTTGAGCTTTCAAAAAATCAGTAAGGCTCCAAATAACTTAGCTATTAAGTAGTTTTTGGTATAAATTAGAAGTCAAATATAACTAATAAAAGTTAAAAGTTAGGTTGGACATATTTTTACAGTTTATTGCTAAGGAAAATTAGCTATTTGTCAAACGGTATCATATAAAAAGTTATATCTGCTTTTCAGCCTAAAAGTTTTAAAAAATAGCTTTTCACAAAAACTACAGTTCCCCAAACATACCCTTAAGCCTAGCTCAGCTTTTAAGTGAATTTTGGTATAAACTTGAAGTTATATATAACTGATCTACTTTTGTAACTTATTGCTGAGAAAAATAAGCTATAATACATACCCTTATACATACAAGAGTGTTGACAAGCTAGCAACCGGCTCAAATGGACATATATGGTTTGCTTAGGATGTGTTTGGTTGTTTGTACCAAATGGTATAGGTATGAAATGGTTCAAAAAAAATGTTATCTATGTGTTTGGTTAATTGAATAGAACCATCACATCCTAGATGGTGTGATACAAACTCACGGAATATTTTATATAGATATTGAACCATTCAATTCACTTAAAATAATGAAAAAAAATGATAAAAGACCATCCTATCTCATTCAACCTATCCTACTAACTAAAACACACCGTTAACTTTTGTGCGTACCTAGCGTAAACCTACGTCTTTCTCTGCGCTTGCTAGATTCCAAGCTAGCTGATGGCACCATATGTTGCCTGGAATTTCGTCATTCATACCTACCAAAATTAATTTGTTCATACCAGGGAGATAGATATTAACTTCTCCGATCGAAACAAGGGCTTAATTAAGAGGAGAGAGACACTGAGGAGTCATCAAAGCAACCTACGCCTTAACAGCAGAAAAAAAAATTCTATCAATCTCGAATTTACGATGTAACTAGCTCCCCCTCCATTTTGCATCAACCGTATGTGGCTTATTATAGGGTTGTTTGGTTTGAGACCAAATTTACCAAATCAAGCCTTACTAAAAATTGGCATGCCAAAAATTTGGTCACCAAATTGGTTGCCAACATTTGGCCAACAATTGGCAAGAAAATGAACTAGGGGTGCCAATAGAGAAGAGAATCTAGCTAAAATTTGGTTGCAAACCAAATACTTGCCAAAATTTGGTCAACACTACCAAAATTTGGTAAGGCAAACATTGGCAACAATTGGAAGCAAACCAAACAGCCCCTATATACTTAGCTTCAGATTTGGGCCGCTCTTTTTAGATCGGACTGTTGAGAGTCAAGCAAAGCCACGGAACTACGCTCCTCTGCCACAACTAGAAAATAGAGGTGGGCGTCATGCCGGGCTTGGCCGGCCAAGCATAGGCCCATCGTGCTTCGTATTTAAACCATGCTAGACCTCAATAGCCCACCATGTCATGCTGGCGAGCCCAGATACGATCCATTTGCGCTTCATACCTACTTCATGCTGTGCCAATGTAGACCTGGCCTATTTGCATTATTGCAATAGAGGAAAGAAGTTGGAGACGCGTGGAGTTGAGACAGCAGACGCAAATATTATGGAAAAAAGAACTAAAATCTATTTATTCTTAAACAGTTGCCTGTCTCTCTTAGGTGTCAGTGGTGGGAGTGGTGTTCATACTGCTGGGTGCGTCCATGGTTCTTATACTTTGTGAGTTGGTAACCTTCATACTGGGTTTCTTCCTCATGCCCTAGGTCATCAGGCTTGGTACAGGCTATGCTATTGTCGATGTTTATGATCGGCAATAAAGAAGAGTGAATTGGGCAAGGCGGAAGATCTGAGTTTGATGGTAACGCAAGACACAAGGAGCTTTATCCAGGTTCGGGCTCTCCGATGGAGATAATACCCTAGTCCTGCGTTCAGTGTTTCTTGGTGTATGGAAATGTGTTCTTCTCTTACAAGTTTTCTTTCTCTCCTCGTCCCTTTCTCTCGAAGCTCCCCTCCTCTTTATACAACAGAGGAGGATTGCCTGTGTACAGCAGTGGAGGTTGTTGAAGCGTAGCAGGGGTGGTTGGGCGCAGAGGAGAGGTTGTCCTGTGCCTGGCCGACCATGCACAGTAGCATGCAGGGGCAGAGCCACCCTTTGCAGGGGCGCAGGCGCTGCCCACCTAATCCTGTCGACACCTTCTCCCGGTCTTTCCCTTGCTGCGCACGGCTGAGGCCTTCTGGAAGAGCCCTCTTCTAAATGGCCGGCCTAGCCCACCCCTTGGGGTAATCCAGACGGCCCATTAAGCAAATACCCGGGATCCGTATATTCCACAGCTATAGTGTCATGCTAGACCCTGCCTTCTATCGTGCCCGGTTCTCAGACCCGGCACGACCTGTGCTATATTGTCATACCGGCCCCACATGGTCCAGTTCGTGCTGAGTCAGGCTTTGGACTGGATCGTGCCATCGTGCCTCTGGTCGGCCCAATAAAGCTCGACCCGAGTGCCCACCTCTACCAGAGAATCCCAAACTAATGGGCTACAAAAGAGGTTAGGGTTTCAGCTAATCAGACATACTGTTCACAAAGGATGATTTAGGGGTTTTCACTTTTTTCTACTTTTTTAAATGCTACCATATCATACATCTACTTTGTTTAAGCACATTTTAGATTCCAAAATAATTGAAATGACCAATGCCAGCATGTGTACGTAATTTTAGATTCCAAAATAAAGAGGGCGGTAACGATGTTAACTAACTAGTAGGTCTTAGAGGGGAAAACACTGCGCATTGGAATCGACCAACAAATTCACAATGTCGCCATCATCCACTTTCACTCAGGGTGATTTAGGCCCCGTTTGTGAGGCACGAATTCGTGTAAGAAATAAGCTGTTTGCCTGTTTCTGATGCGTTTCACATATGTCTCATCTCTCATGGGTTTTTTGCTGCCGCTGCTTCTTCTTCTTCTGACTCATCTTCTTTCATCCTGTTGCCTGGAATTTGATCACACCTACCAAAACGATGTGAACTTCTTTCCCACATCACAAGTATCTAATCAAGAAGATCGATTGATAGAGACACTGATGACTCACGCACAACAAAGCTGCAGCTAGCTAACTTATTTCTGTGCCAACTATCTTTACCACTCAGAAAGAAGCTACCGGTGGTGATTCATCTACCCCTCCCAACTCCTCCTTCGTCTTAACAAAAATCTCCAACAAAAACAGAAAAAGCAACATAAAAAAAAGAAAAACAAAGTCCACCACCCACCCAAAGCTGTGAACACGAAAGTGTGACACCGGCGAGTGAGGAGATAGAGCTACAGATACGGGTAAGACAGGCCGATCACAACAATGTCGATCAGACATATTATGATAATATAATATAATATAATTTAATTTATTTATAGTGAAATACGGATATTCAGATGGTATGCAACGTATCCGCGTCTTAAAATTCAAATTGAAGCATGGCACCCGTCGCATCCAACGTCTCTTACGTGTTTTACGGAACAGCGACGGCCGGGCTACGGCGAGTGCCTTCGCCTGCCACGGTCACTTTTTATCCCTTGCTGCTGCCTTCCCTGAGCAGCCAGAACAAGGACTCGCTAACCACCATCCATTCTGTGCGTTTATGGCATAACAACATGATTAGCTGATAGCTGCAGCCGATTTACAATCAATCGACACTTACCTGGCTGGTTTTGGGTGTAAACTCTTTTGCAGCTGTCCCTTCTTCACTTTCAAGACAAGAGAACACTTAAACAGAGTGTGGGCCATGCCTGCCCGTGCAATCAGATTCAGGCCCTAGGCTTTAAGACAACTTTAACTTCCTAAAAACCAATAAACACCCAGCTCAGTAGTTTTTGGCATTAGCCAAAAGCCATATATAATTAACCAAAAGCTAAAAATTGCGTCGGATCTACTTTTACAGCTTATTGCTAAGGAAAATTAGCTGTTTATTAAACAGTCTCTTATAAAAAGTTACAACTGTTTTTTAATCCAGAACATAAAAAAAACTTAAAAAAAAAGTTAAAGCTCTCCTAAAACAGGCACAGGAACCTCGATCTATACGAACATGAGCGTATTCTTAGTCCGCTCTACTACTCAGACTAACATACTCTGTTCATTCGATCGTATTCTTAGTTGATTTGTTATGTTTTACATCGTTGACATGTAGAGCCAAATCAAAACCTACATGTATGTTGTAAAAAACCGGTCTTCGGTATATGGCATCATCTGTAAAATGTGTTTTTATATGGGCAATATGTGCGATTATTCTCAGAAATTGCAGCAATTTTACCCAAGGCGGTAATTAACTTGCATGCCAAGTAGTAAAGTTAGCTAACCAAATCCCCGACAATTTTGTAACTTGTTGAGTAATCTCTAGAGCCGGTCAATGAAATCCATTCTTTCATTGTCCTATGTTACCTTCCACTTCCCTTTGTAAGATGTTAACTGTCACACTGTATATGTGCTCGTAGAAGGGTACATGGCTAGGGATGGCAATCGGATGCGGTGGATACGGATAGTATTAGTCCATACTCATACACGTTAGCCAAAATCTTTTCTGAATCTCGTCCATACCAGTCGTCCACGGGTACTTGATACATACGAGTATACTCGTTTACCTGCCACCGTCAACAATCCTTCCAATCAAATGGTACTATGAGCTTATGAGCTATGGTACTAATACAATCCTTTTGATGAAATTATAGGAATCAACTACATTCTGTGTATTGAAGAATAATTATCAATGATTTAGAATTTCAAATGTACATGAGAATAAGAATTAAAATAACACATTCGGACAAATAACACACGGATACTTAAGTTTAACAATTACTGATATGAGGTACTACAAATTGGGGATCAGGGGACCAACTAAGCTCCTGTTCTAGCCCATATGTTAATAAAAGGTAGTAGGTAATCTGGTGGAACGGGTACTAGTGAAGCTCCTCAATACTTGTACCCGTTTGCCCGTCGGGTAAAGTTTAGCCCCTATAAATATGTCCGCGGGTAGTAAAAGAGGAATATACCCATTTTTATTAGGGTTTTTACCCGTGGGTACATAGATAATCGGGTAAGATTGCCATCCCTATACATAGCTACAAGTAAGTACCGACAAATTAAGCTAGTAGCTAGCTGACGTGTGTGCTTAATTGGCAACGTTATTAGTTTTGAACGACTGAACGGTCTCATTGTCTCAAAAGTGCCCGAGGAAATGACATTGCACCAGCTTAAGCCTGCACGCTTCGCTTTTAGCGCTGGACCGATTCTTAAAAGCTAGTCATATATTTGGACTACTTGAATTCTTGATAGTTTTGGTGAGGCGACGCACACAAAAGGCTGGTCAATTGGAACCGTAAAATACGTGCATAGCTTATACCATACGTTTAAATTATGTTTCCACGGTCTTGTTAAGCGCTAATATGGCCATTTTTCATCTAGTTAGTTGGATATCCAAATTAGCAGTCTGAATTTTCGACATCCAATCCTAACTTCCAACAACACGAAGTTAGTTGGATATTCAAATTAACAGTCTGAATTTTCGGCGTCCAATCCTAACTTCCAACAATACGAAGAAGAAGAAGAAAATGGAACGCATAGCTTGTGGAGAAGCGCTCCAATCTTGTAGAGTATCTCCAACAGTGCCTAAAATTTATTCTCAAAACCTGATTTTGGGCTTGATTGCAAAAAAAAGTACTCCAACAGTTCCTCTTTCTAGCTCCTCAAATTTTGGCAAGCCCAAAAACAGCACCCCGACTCCTCATTTTTATGCGCTCTGTCCGCGCTCCCAATCAACATTATTTCATACCAGATGGCCCACGGACCAATTCAAAGGTGTTTTTGGGAGAAAATATAGGAACTGTTGGAGAACAAGGTATTTTGTAGACCCAAAATTTTTTAAGAAGGTCCCAATCCAAGAATATTGGGAGTCTAAATATTAGGAACTGGTGGAGATGCTCTAACATCCACATCACTGTTCATTTCCATTTACTTCTTTCTCACCTGAGGGCCTCCCTCTTTCATGCTATTGAACCGTGATCGATCTACGCCAACTCCTGTAGATGCTCCGTGTACACCACGGATTGAGAAATACATAGTCAGACAATTAATCACAGCGGCGGTCGCAGGGGGGCGATCGAAGGGGCTAAGCACCGGCTTGACCGATGTTCCTCGCCTAGCACCCCCTATTTTTCTCCTGAGTAGTTCACTGATTGAACACATACACGAGAAAGAAGCAGTCAAGTCACATCTCAGGATTAAGGGTGTGTTCGATACAGCTTCAGTTTCACCAGATCATGTATGTGAAAGAAACAGTCAAGTCACATCCCAGGATTAAGGGTGTGTTTGATACATCTCTAGCTCCACCAGATTTGTGGATCTGGTAGAGCTGGGTATTCTTAGCTCCAACAGATCCATATATAGAGCTGGTGCTGTTGGTACATTAGGAGTTTTTAAATGGATCATTTTGTTTACATTTTAGACTAAAAATATAAACTTAATTCACTTTATTTTAGTCTACAAGTTTCAGATCTCAGGTGAATCTGAGATCTAGAGCTCTACCAAACAGAGTCTAACTCCGTGCATCCTTGATCCTCACCCAATCTACCTACATTGATCAATCAGATCTTCCTAGGCGTTTCGTAAACAGCATTCGTTCTGCCCGATCCTGAAGAAACGCATGGCTCCATTCCTCGGAATTGCATATGTCGGACGGAGGAAGTTAATGACCTTCTGCCGACCGCAGTAACTTACGCTTGTCACATCGTTTTCTCACAAAGCCATGACTCATGCACATTCGTTCAAAGTCGATGGTCATGGACAAGCCGCCAGATCGAAGCCATTCGATCGAACTACTCTTTAATTCCACGGTTTTGGTAAGGGACCATGCATCTATCTTTTGCAAACATGAAGCCAAAGCATATGGTATAAAGCAATCAAAGATGATGTCTTGACGCTGTTGCAAAAGATCTACTTTTGTAAGAAGGGTCTTAAAGAATAAAGAACAAAGCTAAAGTAACCTAGCTTGTACTGGTACTTAAATACATGTATGCTGAAAGGATAAGTAGTTACATGTTCAATTCAGCACTACCTTTTTGATCATTCGTTCAGGGATTCCTAAATTCTTTCCTTCGTGGACAAACAATGGATATCCCCGTTACAAATAACTGTCGTTTTAGATATCAATACAATCTCTAAAATATAGTTTTGACCTCTAATTTCTATTATAATCTAATTATAAAATCTGATAAAATTATAATATTATAAAATTACTTTCCGACATAAATCTACCTATATGATTTTCATGTATTCAGTTTGAATATTTAAAAGATATTGACAATCAAAGTTTTGAGTTTAACTATAACTATATCTAAAATAACAACTATTTGTGATCGGAGGAGGGATCAGTACTAGTTTAAACCCCATGGGATCATTACGTACGTATACATTTCTAATTATTTCTTTTCCGCTTTTTTTTTTTTTGATCTTTGAGTATCATTTGCCCAGCTAGGTGAGAAGACACTATCATGAAAATTGATTACGCTGATTAATGTAGGAGGAGTCCTTTTTGTGCACTCCCACGAGAACAAACTCATCCGTCCCACAAAAAAGACTCTCCTTTCCTCTCTTTTTTTTAATTTTTTTTCTCGAATCATTTTTTTCTTGTCCGAGTTTTTTACATATCGTTTTTCCTCAAGTAATATGTTTCATAACTTTTCTTTCGTGTTTGGTTTTTTTACGGAAAAAATTCTCAAAGTGAATCGTTTATCAAATCGTTTTTTCTCAGCTGATTTTTCTATAATGTTAATTTCTTTCATATTGGTCTTTTACAAAAAAAAAACAAATCTCAAAATGAAAGAAGAAAAAAAGAAATATCTTTCTTGGGCATCCATGCACAACTCACGACGCCCGCGAAATAGATGCTCTCTGGAATCGCACAAATAGATATACTAGTTATAACACATGCCTCAATATCTATGCGATTTCTACATATCCATGGCAAGAATATAGAAACATTCCCTTTAGCCATAACATAAAGAACGGTTACACACGCAAGACAAGCCTCCCGCTGCCAACACATCCACCTAAATCTGTTGAAATTTTTTGCATGTTTAATTATTGATTGTTACCGAGTTTACTTAAGCCAAGAGCCTAGGTTAGCTCGAACCCTGCTCGTTTACATGCACCCCTCTCTATTCCATTCCCTCTTTAACCTAATATTGTATGTTTAAACAACTATGATAGTACCGCATCGACGTACTATTAATCATGGTCATTATCACCTAAACTAAACTTAATTGCCACTCCCCACCACAAGACGCATTGCGAGCTTTGCACCCCAGCACTCTTCAGCCTCAAGCTAGCCAACCCTACTGAAAAGCCAACCCAACATCAATTCAATGGCCCCATATATACATACACACACGCAAACCTCTCACTCACAAGCCCCATCAATTCATTTGTGTAAGTGCTGTGCCACACACCAACTTTGCTCATTGCAAACCTCTCTCTCTCTCTCTCTCTCTCTCTCTCTCTCCGATGAGCTCGAGTAAGCAGGAAGCAGGAGGGAAGCTGTTGAGCTCGAGGATCATCTCGAGGGAGCGCTCCAGCGTGGCCAATGCGTCGTTCAGGGTGTACTACAGCCTCGGCGCCGGCACGGTGCCGTTCGTCTGGGAGTCCAAGCCCGGCACGCCCAAGAACACCGTTGTCCCCGCCGCGGCCGCCGACGCGCTGCCGCCTATCTCGCCGCCGCCGTCGTACCAGTCGTCGTCCCAGTCCAATGCCAAGAAGTGCAGGAGGAGGAGGCCGTCCTCCTACTCTTGGCCCTCGGGAGGAGGAAGATGGATGAGGTGGTTCAACATCGGGAGGCGGTTGTCGCCGTCGTCGACAACGGATCGAGACCGTTGTCTCGGGCCCGACCGCTGCGTCGACGACGACCAGCGGCCGCGTCGTGCCATCCTGTGCTTCTGAGCCGGCATGGACGACTGGCCTGTGAATTGGTGTTGTCCATGAAAGATCTGATTAATTAGCAGTTGCACTCTTGCGGTGTTAAATGAAGTGTTGTTAATTAGTTGTTGCGGGTGTGAAGGTTATATAGTGTATGTGGTGTTTTGTGCTGGATTTTTAAAGGTTTTAGGTTGGATTCTTTCTCTTCTCATAGATATGTTTCAGTGTTTGGTTGTTTGGAAGGATGAATAATTGGTAATTGGACATGCATCATTGTATCTGCCTGACTGTGTGGGCTTCTCATTTGTATTTGTTTTTTTAATTTTAAAAAATGGCTGTGTGGGCTTTTCATGCACTTCGATTGTTCGTGATCTGGGAACATAGGTAATTAATAAACACACTTGTACTCCTCTAGTCACAAATAGTTATCATTTTGGATATAAGTGCAATTAAAATTTTGAAACTTTGAACGTCAATATCTTTCTAAATATTTAAATTAAACATATGAAAATTATATGTGTAGATTTGTCTTGAAAATTAATTTTATAATGCTATAATATTATTAGGCTTTAAAATGTATTATAATAGAAATTAATGGTCAAAACTATATTTTAGAGACCTTATCGATGTCTAAAACGATAATTATTTATGACCTAAGGGAGTAATATTTATATTTTTTAAAAGAATAGGATCTCATGCGTGCTTTTACCTAATTGATGGTTTTGCATGGTATTTATTCACTCCCTTCAATTGGAGAATTCCAGTCCCGCGAACACGCTGACGAGGGATTTGCTAAAAGTCGGGAAAGACATTAATTTAGACAGGTAGACATAGGTCTAAAGTTTAACTCTTTTCTAACATGATCGGTCTACTCATTGCAAATTTGTGCGCATGATTGATGATTGAGATTTGAGAATATTTGTCTTGTCGAGATTCCAAGCGCACATTTAGAACTTTTTTACATGTGCATGCATGTCACATTTGTCAAAGATAAATTGTTTGCGAATATTTCGACAAAATCGTGTTGGGGTACTTGCAGGTTAGAATTTCTAGACAATTATATATTCAAACAAGTTCCATTTCGACAACCCGGAGGACATTAATGTTACATTATATTAGTCTACCACCTAAACAAAAACTAGATCAGGATCCTCTCAAAAAGACAAATAATCAGAAAAAACTTGAGGAACCAAACAGCTGAATTACTTTACTCACTAGCATTTCGAACAATATTTGCACCTGTGTTAATCTTTTCTGGATTTTTAAAGTTTTAGGTTGGATTTCCCCATTTCAGTGTTCAGATTTTCCATGGATGATGAGTACCATACTGTAGTGATTGTTTATTTTGGAGGATACATGGATGAATAATTGGTACGCATGATTGTGATAGTGTGTGGGCTTTTCATTAATTTGGATTGTTCATGATCTGGGAACATATGGATAATCTAGAGAACATCAAGTAAGACTAGAGATTTGTGTTTTTATTTTAATTTTTCTTATCTTTTCCATACCCGAATTTGTGACCTTTTTTTTCTTGCTACCGAATTGACGAAGTTAATTAGATCATTAACACAAAATTCG
This sequence comes from Guadua angustifolia, assembly GCA_036346375.1. Classification (NCBI taxonomy): domain Eukaryota; kingdom Viridiplantae; phylum Streptophyta; class Magnoliopsida; order Poales; family Poaceae; genus Guadua; species Guadua angustifolia. The sequence goes on along the minus strand of JAYEVE010001369.1, from coordinate 78,845 downwards.
ATGGTTCACATAAGATGTTCAAACCGAAGTGTAGCGCATTCTGATAGTGGGTTTTTCTTTCAGGAAAAAAAAAAGAGAAGGAAAAAAAAAGAGAACAATCTGAAATAGGTGTATTGTTTAACTTTTACTAGCAGGCTCTACTCCTTGCAACTTGGTGCACAGAATGGATGGTTGAGACTTGAGAATATTTGTCGTGTCTAAATTCCAAGCTTACATGTCAAACTTTCAAATGTTGAATCTATCAATGCTACGTTGTTTGGAAATTCATCGAGGAACTTGTATTTTGGCTATCTTAAGAGAAGTTAATTACTTTGAGTTACGTTAGGTACTCGCAGGTATGAACTAGAAAATCGTAGCTTAAAAGAAGTTCCCGTTTCCTCGCTAAATCCTTTGTTGGAAAAAAACAGAGCAATCATCATTACTTCATTACCATCACTCTACGAACTGCAAAAAAATAGAGGCCAGCATAATTTCAAAAGCAAAACAATAATCTGCACCGCCTTCAATAACTCCGCCCATCTAATCCTACCTTTATCGAACCCATCTATGGTCGTTCTGTACTCTCAATCAAATTTGATTTCGTGCAAATCAAATGTAATAGTGTTTGGTAATGTTGCTTGGCAAACAGTAATCTGCTTTGGAGCTTGGACCACCATTCGTTGCAAATACTGTCAAGGACACACGCTACTCGTTTGTTGTGTGACAGACTTGATGTTTATTGTTTGCTGAATAAACGCTCATTTGGATCTGATACTCTGGGTTGATGTTGACGAATGGCAACGAGGGACTCGTGCATTGAAAAACAAGAGCAGCAGCAGCATCGACCCTACAGGGGATGAAAAAACATATAATATATTTGCCAATGTATAACTACATATATATAGCGGAGAGAATTGCCGGCTATTGAGGGCAGCCATGTCAAACACACCCCCTCTCTCATAGGCCCTCCGAAAAATTAGAAATTATGTTTAGATCCTTTCAACGGTTTTTTAATAAAGTAGACCCAAAAAAGTTAAAATTACGTTTAGATCCCTCCGCGATTTACACTTAGGTCCTCCTGGTGGTTTTTATCTAGCGGACCCAAAAAAAATAGATTACTTTAGGTCCCTCTACAGTTTACGTTTGACTCATATCATCGGTTTTTAGAGAAACGGACTCAAAAATAAAAATACGTCTTAACAAAAAATAGATTCGTCGAAGGTTTATAGCGACCTACAAATTTGCCGACGGGGCCTAGCGGCCTTTTAAAAAAAACGCAAAAACCGAAAATATATAAAAGAAAGGCGGCCGCGGTTTTTTTTAAAAAAAACACAGATTCATCGAAAGTTTATAGCAGCCTATAGTTTCATCGACGGGTCCTAACGACCCATTTTTTTTAAAAAAATAGGAAAACCGAAAATACAACCAAATTTTCCAGATTTTATACGTTGCATCGTCGTGAGCGATGCAACGTAGTTCTAAAAAAACATAGATTCGTCGAAGGTTTATAGCAGCCTATAGATTCACCGACAGGTCCTAACCGCGGTTTTCTCTAAAAAAACACAGATTCGTCGAAGATTTATAGTAGCCCCCAGATTCGCCGATGGGTCTTAACGACCCATTTTTTTAAAAAAAAATACGAAAACCGAAAATACGATCAAATTTTTTGAATTTTACACGTTGCATCGTCGTGCGCGACGCAATGTAGGCGTTATTCTGGCTAGTCCAAAGGAAAGACATAAGGCTTGCTTCACCGACGAGCGGGCGTGGCTAGACTCCGTATGGCATTTTCATGGACTCCATTTCATACATTGTTATTTTTGGACGTGGTGTTTAGCCGTATACTAGATTTTGTAGGTGTCCACAACTTACTATTGATCTTACGAATAATTGTGAGAAAGTTAACAATTTGAATCACGCCAAAGAGACAGAGGTTTTGATAGGTTTGGACCTTCTCTGAGGAGAATAACAACTCTACTCAAGTGTTGTTACGTTCAATCAAAATGAAATGTCTGAGATTACAATGTAAAATGTCTTGCCAGCATCAATGGGTGGCAGTTGGCGCCTTGGAGAGATGCCTTATTTGCGCCAGCCATGTGCACATGTGGAGCGGTTGTTGTCGGTGATATATTCTTCTGGTTTGGTTGTCATTCCGTTATTGCCATTGTCGACGATCGGGATCGTCAACCGCAAAAATGAGATGAGAGGTCAATGTGATACGGGACCCGAGCTGCCCTTCGCTCAGACGGAGGAAAAGAGTAGACGTGGTGATGGTCGGAGCAAGACGACAACGAGCGTGAGACCGAGATTTATACTGGTTCGAGCCCTTGTGGAGATAATAGCTCTACTCCAGTCGCCTTACGGCAGTTTTCTTGGCTATTTTTGAGTACAAGGGTGTGTTACAGCTCAAGTTCAACAATGGCTAAGTCTAAGCTCGAGCTATGGGGTGTTGTGTGTTGTCTTCGTATGTCCCAAAAGACTGCGCATCCTTGGTCTTTATACCTCTTCTGCACGCAACGGACGGGAGAGATTCCTGGGAAGTGGCCTTCATGCACGTTGAGGGCTGGCAGTAACTACTCTGAACTTGTTGCATGCATCTGATCCTACCCCACGACCCGCGCCTTGGCAACCGCCGGTTAAATGCTTGATCCGAAATTCAAGGGTGGACTACGGCTTCAAACAAGGGCCCGCCTGAGCTCGAGGTCGAGCGGGGCCGTGCCCGGGTCCAGCGAGCTCTAGGTCGAGCGTCTCGGCACGCACCCAGGTCGTGGTCGGGGACCTCCCGAGCTTGGGGGATCCGTTGACCGTCGCGCGACCAATCAAGGAACGCCAAATTTCTCGTCGCCTAGCCCCGAGGCTTAAGGTCGAGGCTGGAACACGGGCCGACCTTGAGACTGATTTCCAGAACCCTCTCGAGGTCGAGGTCGGGCGGAAACGTAACGCCAGGCCATGATGAAACGACACCTGGCGCCTCTTGATCTCCGAAACTCTGGTACGGATGCAAACGGTTGGCGACACCTGCTGTGTCTCGAAACCGCAGCCCCAAATTTTTTAATCTGTCAAATCATGGCGTGCGCTTCTTCGAGCGCCAGGACCAGATTCAACGACGGCGCAGTCTTTAAACCTGAAACCGCAGCGTCCGTTGAGAAAACTCCCGACCAGCGCCCCTCGCCTTCCAAGCCTCCTTGCCCAAGCGAAGATCTCCTCCCCCACCTTCGACCAAAATCGACGCGATCGCCATGGCCAAGCTAGGAAGGAGCACGTTGTCGTCTACAAGGATGAAGGAACTCGAGGCCCTGGGACTGCTTGATCCATTCGTATGGCGGCTGCCAGGCAACGAGACCGAGCCACACCCCAAGGACGACGAGATCGTTTGCACCGAGCACTATGTCTTCTTCTGCCTGCGGACCCCGGAGAGCGAGTTCGTCGCGAGGGTCCTCTCCAGCTGCGACATCGAGCTCATCAACCTGGTGCCAAACTCTGTTCTCCTCCTCACCATCTTCTCCCATCTATGCGAGGGATTCCTAGGGATCCTTCCGACCCCCTCGCTCTTCTTCCCAGATTTCACCTCTTCCGCTCAGGGAAGGACCCGTGGTCGGATGCCTCTACTTCCGCAAGAATCAGGTCGGGCTCAAGTGGTCCTTCCCAAGTTCCAACTCAGACTCCTCGGCGTGGTCCGAGCGGTGGTTCTACTCAAGAGGGGCGAGGTCGGCCGTTGGTGTCTGAGGGGACCCCATTCTCGAAGAAGGAGACCGGAGCCGGACGACCTCGAGGTCGATGAGGAGGCCATCGCCTCATACACATCTGCGCCATCTGGCAACCTCAACGGGCAAAGGATTGCCAACGACTTTCTGCGGAATCGCGTGTCCCCTCTTCGGAGGAGGATGCACCCGTTTTACGAGATCCAGGGACGCGACGACCCGACCCGCGAGGGTACGTCCGGTAAGCCTTCTTGCCCCAAGGTCTTGCTTGAGTCCACCTTTCGATCTTTCTTGACGGCCGCTTCTTTTGCAGCGCCGAAGGAATCCTGGGTCTCCGCCAGGATGGTTGAGATGTTTGGGAAGCAGGCGCACGAGTACGTCATCAGCGACCCTGTCCCAAAGAACGTGCTCCGTCGAAAGGCCGAGGTAAGCCATCCGACCAAGCGCTCGAGTCATGCGCCCACGAGCCCCTTCTTGAGCTTCGCTTGCTCGCAGGACCACCAGAAGTTGTTGGAGACGGCCAGGAGGATGCTCCCGCTGCCCGGCGGGGGCAAGGGCAAGAAAGGTAGGAAAAGACCTCCCCCGGCTGGAGCAGGCCACCTGGAGGCGAAGAAGCGCCACGTCGAGTGGGGGGACCGCGCCACGGTAAGGGTCCACTAGTCGAGCCCCGAGCCCATGCTTATGTGCCTTGCTGGTTGATGAGTTTTCCCCTTTGCAGCAGCAGAGCGCGGTGGCCGCTGCTAGGTCTTCGAGCCCTCCCCCGGCCCTGGAGCCTCGAGCTCGGACCCCCACCACGGCGGGCGACGCAGAGCCAGCTCGGACTTCAAGACCCCAGGTCGCGGGGACACGCAAGCGAACTGCCCCCTTGGCTTCGGGGCAACAAGACCTTCGGCGACCCTCAGCGAGGCGGAGGCTGGTGACCCAGGTAAATCCCCGGTTTCTCGGGCTGCATCGTCCCCTCCACATCTTTCTGGCTAAGTGTATATTTTTGATCGCAGACATTGAGCGCCCGAGCTCGAAACTTGCCCATTTTGACGATGGCTATTGTCCAGGGCGAGTCCGAGTCCGAGGAGGAAAATGCCTTCGAGTTGGTCCCGCGCCGCCCCTCGAGCCGGACGCGCACCTCTTCCGAACTCCCGAGCCAGCCCCTGGTCGGCGAATTCTACCAAGGGCTCGACGATTTGTCCGAGGAGAACGAGCCTGCGACTAGCGAGGACTACGACACCGGCGAGGCCCAGACGCAGCTGCCGTCGGCGGCCTTCCCGAGGCTACCGCGAGGGAGGACACTCAGAGCTTCGTGGCTGCGCCCGAGGTGGTACCCCAAGCTCCCCCGACCATGGTCGCTCCGGGCGCCGAGGCCGCGACGCCGCCGGTCACCGAAGGTGATCAGGCCGTAGGAGCTCCGCAGACCGCCTGCCGCCATGGCCAGGCGTTGCCGAGGCCACAAGACCTCCCAGCCACGGAGGTCGAGAACGCCGCGGTGGATCCGGCCACCATCCCCTTGGCGCCGGAGACGGGCGGGGCCCTGGCCGTGGAGGTCGGGACTAACACTGCCGCCACGCCCTCCCCCGTCGTCGGGTTGAACCCACCGGAGGAGGCAATGATGACCAGCGCCGGCGGATTCGAGGTCTGGCCCAAGCGCCCGGCGGTGGCGAGGTCGACTCGACACCGCACGCTTGTCGACGAGGAGGAGGAGATCCCTCGCGATCGTATCGATGACCATGAGGAATTCACCCGCGCACGCCTGGAGGGCCATCTCCGCGAGGTAAGGGTCTTCCCACACACTTCGTAGTTCGTAGTCTGAGCTCCTTGCCCCTCTCATTTTGGGCCACCCTTTTTGCCGTGAAGGTGATCGACCATGCCTCTCGAGGGCTACAAGGCCTTCAAGAGCACGCTGACGTGCTGAGGGGCCTCCTGAACGCAGTAGAGGCGCGGGAAGTTGAGCGCTCCAGGCTCATCAGGACCATCGAGGTCGAGCAGGAGGAACTCGAGCAGAAGGCCCAAGAGCTCGCCGACCTGTGCCAGACGATGACGGCGCAGGAGGTGGCCCACGCGGCCGAGCTCGAGCAGGCCAGGACCTCCGAGCGCGAGCACGGCTTTAAGGCCGTGGAGCAAGAGCGCGCGCGGTCGGTCAAGGCGCTCGAGGCCGAGCGGGCCAAGGTTGAAGCACTGGAGAAGGCTTCTGCGGAGGCGTCGTCTTCCGAGCTTGAGGCCAAGATCCTCAGGCTTGAGGAGGAACTTGGGCGCGCCAACAAGACACTCGAGACCGAGCGGGCCAAAGTCGAGGTCTTGGAGAAGGCCTCTGCGGAGCAAGCATCCTCCACGGCGAGGGCGTCCCCCGAGCTCGAGGCCAAAATCCTCGAGCTTGAAGGGAAGCTCGAGCGCGCCACCAAGGCGCTCGAGGCCGAGCGCGCCAAGGTCGAGGCGCTGGGGAAGGCTTCTGTGGAGAAGGCGTCCCCCGGGCTCGAGGAGAAGCTTGAGCGTGTCAGTAAGGTGGCAAAGAGCGCCCTGGCCCAACTTGAAGACGAAAAGTGCCGAGCCGTGGACGCTTCGCAGCAAGCCCTCCAGCTCCAGGGTGAGATAGCGACCCTGAGGGCAAAAGTAGCCAAGCTCGAGCAGGAAAAACTTGCCCGCGAGATGGCTGACCTGTAAAAAGTGTTAAAAGGCAGGAAATGTACTAACAGAAACAGATTGCTTTTGGTGAACAAGGAAACCTCGTTCCTGTTCTAAATTCATAGTTGGGGATACTTGGAGTCCCTTCTGCTTCGCTTGTTAGCCACGCTCGCGCTTTTTTGGTCGTGCGCCGATAGGATAGACTTATCTAGCCCCCGTTGGGCCCGAGGTCGAGCGACGCGTGCCTTGGACACAAGACGTAGATACGGACGAGCGGCCACGACCTGCAAAGTTGAGGAAAGGTCCGCAAGGGGAGAAGGACACGAAGCGAACCCGTTAAGTAGATTAGCGCTCGAACGGCCCTCGCGACCATGCGCATTGCTCGACAGTCAAAGCGGCGAGGCTCTCGGCTCGAGCCCGGGCACAGGGGAGAGCTAGATTGCGAAGAGGTTCGGCTTACATTTAGCTCGTCCACTGGGGGTGAACGTCAAACCCGCGACACTTAGACTAGGAGCAAATGCGCTGCGTACGAAGGTCGTGTTCGAAGAAAAAGGAGTCATGAAAAAAACAAGAGTAACACAAGTGGAAGCGGATATAAAGGGCGAAAATGGAAGAACAAATTTTATTGAAATGTGAGGTATAGAGGTTACACATAAAACTTCCGGTCGATCTATGTTCCACGAGCTAGAGAGCTCTCGCCATCGGGCATCGCTAGTTTCAGTAAGCCCCATGCGATCTGTTGAAACAACTCTATAGGGCCCTCCCACTGGGGATAACTTGTTGGTGCCGGGCGAGCCCTGAATCCGCCTCAGAGCTAGGTCCCCAACAAGGAGCTTCCTAGGTCGTACCGACCGAGACGCATGTCTGCGAAGAGCTTGCAGGTAGTGCGTTGATCGTAGCAATGCACGGCATCTTACTTCTTCTACGAGGGTAAGGTCAAGAGATCGTTTCAGATCAAGTCGACTTGGTCGACTGTCGACTCGGCAGAGCCAACAGAATTCTCTGGAGGCGGGGCGGCTTCGCATCAACACAAGCTAGAAGGGTGTGGACCCTGTGGCTCGGCTTGGCGTGGTACGAATAGACCATAGGACGGTGGGAAGTTCGTCCACCCAGGTCTTACCGTAGCGTTCGAGCTCATCTCGCAACTCGCTTCTTGATGCCCCGGACGATTTGCTGTTGGCGCCACCGCTCCGCTGTTCGGGGTGAGCCACCGGCGAAGCATATTTTGATGCCAAGTTCCTCGCAAAACTCCCGGAACAACTCACCGTAAACCGAGTACCGTTGTCGCGATAATTTTGCATGGAACCCGTGCACTGTGACCACGAACAAGCGAAAAAACGAACGGCCGCCGAAAGCGCTATGGTCGAGACCGGTTCACTTCTATCCACTTGGTGAAGGTATCAACAATGATTTAACAGAACTTTTCCCCGGTTGCTTGAGGCAAAGGGTCGAGGATGTCCAAATTTCATGTCGAGAAGGGCCAGCGAAGCGGGATGGTCTCGAGCGCGTGAGGCGGCCGATGCGATTTCCGGCGTGGAACCGCATGCGCGGCAAGTGCGACGATATCGCGAGCATCGTGAAGCGCCGTCGGCCAATAATACCCCATGCGGAAGGCCTTGCCGACCATCGTCCTGTACGAAGAATGTGCTCCACAGAGGCCTGAATGGATGTCAGTTAGTAGGTACTTACCCTCCTCCATAGAGATGCACCGCGTCAGGATGCCGGAAACATTGCGCCTGTATAGCGTGCCGTCCACGAGTGTGTATAGATTCACCCGGCGCTTGATCCGGCTCCTCTCGGCAGGGTCGGGTGGCAGGTCGCCTTTTGTAAGGAAATTGTGAATGGCCTCGGCCCAGGAGGGGATACCTTCGACCACAGAGAGCATGACCTCTTGGTCGGAGATCGACGGAACGCCAGCCGCCTCGTGATGACGTCGGGGATATCATCGTCGGAGGAGCCGAGCTTGGAGAGGAAGTCCGCGCTGGAGTTGTCCCTCCTGGAGATGTGCTTGAGCTCCAAGTTCTGGAACCACTTCTCCATCTTGCGCACCTCGGCAAGGTACTTTGCCATTGAGTCTCTCGAGCACTGGTAGTCCTTGTTGAATTGGTTGATGACGAGCTGGGAGTCGCCCTTCACGACCAGTCGGCGCACGCCCAATGCCTTGCAAGCTCGTAAGCCCGCCAGGAGGGCTTCATACTCTGCCACATTGTTGGTCGCTGGGAACCCGAAACGAATCACGTACCTCAATTGGTCGCCTTGCGGGGTAAGGATAAGGATCCCAGCCCCCGAGCGCTTAAAGGACCTTGAGCCATCGAAGAACATAACCCAGGGTTTCTCCTCCTCAACCTGAAGTTCGGGAGCGGGCTGCGACGTCTGCTCGACCACGAAGTCGGCGAGCACCTGCGACTTTATGGCCGTGCGAGCCACGACCTGGACGTCGAACGCCGCCAGCTCCATGGCCCATTTGGCGATTCGTCCGCCACCCTCTGGGTTCCTCAGGATGTCCCCGAGCGGGAAGCTGCTCGAGACGACTACGGAGTGCACCTAGAAATAGTGCCGGAGCTTGCGCGAAGCCATGAGGAGAGCATACAACAGCTTCTGTACCTGCGGGTAGCGCTCCTTCGGGCCGTGCAAGACCTCACTGACGTAATAAATTAGGTGTCTTTGAGATCCCGCTCGCCACCAGACAACACCGACAACAGGTGGTGGTCTGCGAGTAGAGCAACAACCTCTCGCCAGGTTGTGGCGTTGTAAGGAGGGGTGGGGACGACAGGTATACCTTCAGATCGTCGAAGGACCGCTGCGCCTCTGGAGTCCACTCGAAGCCCCCGTGCTTGCGCAGAGTTTGGAAGAATGGAAGCCCACGCCGCCGAGCCTCGAGATGAACTCGCCGAGGCGGCCATGCGGCGGTGAGGCTCAGACCGCTTGATCGAAGTCGGGCGCCATCTTCGATCGCCTCGATCTTCTCGGATTCGGGCCGACCCGAGCCCCGATCATGTAGCCGAGCACCTTCCCGACGCCGCCAATACGCTTCTTCGGGATTGAGCTTGACCTTGTGCCTGTTTAGGTTGGCGAAAGTTTCCTCGAGGTCGCGAACGTGGTCGCCCTCGGAGGGACTCTTGACGATGATGTCGTCCACGTAGACCTCAAGGTTTCGCCCGATCTGGGGTTCGAAAGTCCTTGTCATCAGGCGCTGAAACGTGGCCCCCGCATTGCGCAGACCAAACGATATGGTCGTATAGCAATAGGTGCCAAACGGCGTGATGAAGGATGTCTTGCTCGCCGTCGATCGCCACTTGATCTCGTCGATAACAATATACCTTTGTTGGCGCTGAAGGAAGGTGACGAGCTCGAGTTCCTATTTGGAACTCACTCGCCGAGACGTGGATGCACTTGGTCGGTCGCTCTCCTCGGCGGCAAGACGGCCTTCGCCGCCCCATCTGGTGGATTGCCGCCTCGGCGGGTATTCTTCGCCGTCGATCTCCGGATCATGTTGCAAAGATGCTCGCAAGAGCCAAGGCCTTGGTCTCACATCCATGTGCCGCCGCAGATCACCCCGCGGTGATGATGCCGCTGGGGCGAGCGACCATACATCGATGGCTATAATGGTTGGCCGCCATAAATTTGACCAAGGCAGCCGCCCGAGGATGGCGTTATGCGGAGGTCGCCCTCGACCACCTCGAAGGTGACCACTCGGTCGCGGAAGTTGTCCGAGTCGCCGAAGGTAACGGCAAGACCACCGCCCAGGGGATGGTCAAGCTCCTGCACGATCCCAAGATGGGAATGGCGATGCTTTGACCTTCAACCGAAATCAGATCCGGTCAAGCGCTCCCGCCGCAGCAAGTTAAGAGAGCTGCCGCCGCCGACCATGACGCGCTCGACCGCAGATATTGCCGATGGTCGGGTCACGACCAAGGCGGTCTTCGTGTCTCGAGCCATACCGAGAGCGCCCTCGGAGAGAAGGTGATGGTGGCCCCCCCACTTGCGTGGTCGCCGATGGCTTCCCAATGGGCGACCGTAGATGGTTCGCGGGCGGCCTTGATCTCGCTCGATCGTAAGCGGACGAGCCACCGAAGATGACATCGATTCGGCGCTCGCCCTACTGGAACTCCAAATCGAGGTCGTCGTGCTCCGCGCCGGTGTTTACCCTGTCGAGCTGGTCGTCATCCTTCGGGAGCACGGGCACAGAGATGAAGTCTTGGTTTAAGATGATGAACAATGTCTAGTAGGTGGGCCCCACCTGTTAGTGACATGGTGCGATGCACGGTGGGCTAGGCTAGCACTGTGCGGCATGTTGGGCTGGGATGGAGAAAACTGGACCAGCTGGGCTAGGTTTCGGTCTGAAGGAAATTTTTGGTATTTAATTTAGTTTTTTTAGAAAATACAAAAGAGCCCGAATGAACAACAAATGCACTCAAAAAATTCCCCAAAAATCTTAAAAATACTTTCAAGCACAAAGAATACAAATAAAATAATTTTGACAAATTTTCACTTGAGACTTAATCATATTTAATTATTTTTTATTTATGAAAAATCACATATTAAGCTTTATTTAGCAAATAAAAGGTGAAAATTTTTAGAGGGCTAAACTACTCAAAAGGATTTTCAAAGAAACAAAAATTGAGATGTTACATAGCACCCTCTTCAAGGTTTGTGACTCCGGTGGACACAAAATCGTCTGAAATGTAATGAATTTTTAGGCAACTAAGAAATAGTGCAACATAGATAAGGGCAATCTCAACCCATAGTTTCCATAAGTGGTTTCTAGAGGAGAGAGAGTGCAATAAATATTTGTTTAGACCTAGTCTCTCCAATACATAGTTTCTATAGTAGTTTCTATGTAGAGAAAAATTTAATGACTTCGTACATGCATCGGATCTAGGAGGAAGGGGATGGAAACCACGATTCTGCTCCCAACGCAAATTGTCTAGTTTCTTTGATCGGTCTCTAAGGACTTAGTTTCCTGCATGAGAAACCATTTCCCTCTCTCATCTCAATAACTCTATTGCCATGTCACCAATTTACTTATGTGACAGCTCTATTAATACTATGGAAACTAGCTGACATAGAGTATTGGGACTACCCTAACAAGTGGCATTCATTTAATTACGCCAACCAAGTCTTAAACTCAAGACCTTTTGACTTTAATACCATATTGAGTTTTATGTATCAAACAGTTCAATAAAAAAACTTAAGTTAATGATGAAAGATGGACAATTCACTCGTACTCCAGCAGAGATCACTCACGTTGGTTCTGTCCTCTGTGAACACTTCCCACTTGTAGCGCATACTGAAGACCTGAAAAATTCAGTGACCCTGTTAGGTGATGCTGAATTAATTGTGTGGAAATACCTGAACACTTCCCTGTATGCCGTGCATGTTTGAGTTCCTTCCAGCTATGAACAATTAAGATAGGGGCGCATATATATGTTTACTTATTTTTAGTTCAAGTTAGGATACAGATTATAGTCAGAGGAAAATATTAGTATTCGCCAATGTACTACATGGTCAAATCCATCTAGAGAGTTCGATACTGAATCGATTTCTAAGGTTTCAGTTGCCCTCCGATCGAAGCCGAGAAATTTAAGGTCAGAATCAGATTGAATCCGATTCTGCAAACAAGTTATCCTTTTTCTTCCCCGCGCGCAGGAATTTGACCATCTTTGCTCTATTTTCCCTTACCATTCTACTTCCGAGATACATTAGTATAAGAACAACAGACGACTAGATCAAGTTCAAGACTAGCGTCTCTGTCTTCTTCGCCTTCTTGGATCCCTCGCTGTTTCTTTCTGAATTCTTATGGATCTGTGGTTTTACTTTTCTTTGCATGGTGAGGAGAGGCCGTCCGGCGGCGTCTAGGAGGACGCGGTGGCGGCGGCGGAAGCTGACGAAGCGGGCCCAGGCCTGCAGCACGAAGGCGCCGTTTACCGTGAATCCGCCGTACGGGATGGTGCTGGCCTTCCTTGTCACCGTCAGCGGCAGCGCTTACGGCGAGCAGAACTGCGGGCCCAGAACCGGCCGCGGAGGCTCTGCCATTGGAATGGATCGTCGCCGGCGTAGTGTGTGCTTCGGCCGGTGCGCGCGCTCTCTCTGCTTCCTAGCCAGGAGCTTCGTTCGACCTACTCACTTCGGTCTAAAATAGTCGTCCATTTAGAATTCTGATCACTAATTTTTATTATAATATATTTAAAAATCTAATAAAATTATAATATTATAAAAATACGTTTTGAGATGAATCTATATATACATTTGCATTCATCCAGGCTAAATATTTAAAAAGACATTCATAACTAAAGTTTCAAAAGTTTGACAACATATATCTCAAACCGATAATTATTTGTGACCGGAGTGACTATGATTCTTAATAATTTATCGAGGAAACGAAAGAAGCAGACTGAACAGCGCGGTGGCGTTTCAGTCGTTAGCTTTCCCTGCGCCGTTGTTACGTGTTGCATGGTACATCTATCATAAGGACAAAAGCTAGGTGGACTGCACATACTGCAACCGTAGGATCTGAAACCGAAGGCCCGGATCCACCGAGAGTTGTAGAACATGATTGGTACTAGTGTAGACTCGATTTAAACCGTTAACGAACGGATCAAATCGTGTACGTGTAGATGCTATATTGCAAAGCCATTTAAAGCGGAAAACACAACATGTAAAAGAGTAAAGAAGAAGAATAAAAGCGAAGTGGAGAAGAACTATATATACAGAGGAAAGCTACAGGAAAGAAAAAAAATTGAAGGAGCTGGTTGTCAAGTGAGCCACTAATTGTGGCACAGACGAATAAGGGTTCTCTCTCTCCCCTGGAGCTGCGCGATGTGCCCAGATGTCGAGCGAGTTTTGTATTTGGTGTTGCACTGAGGTAATAATGTTTTCGTCGTTTTGAAACACTTTTATTTACGGGGAATTTCCCAACGTGCCACTGAAAATTTTTCTCATTTTTTATATGTCACTTATTGTCTTATAGGTACGTATAGGCTGCAAAGCAAATTGGGCAGATTTCACTGAATGTGTACCGTGTTCAGCAATCGGTCTTTGTTCAGCAAACTGTAATATGCAATTTGTCATTGGCATCAACCGTGAGACCAAGTTTTTTTTTGCCCCCCAGAGGCTATCAGCAGCCTTGCATCCTAGGAACGAAAGTAGCTTTGTTGAATGCTGAGGTGCTTATATCAGTCATGGTGATGGGGATTACACTACTACAGAAAAACTTTGTATTAGACCTTATATCACCGACAGTTTTTGACTATCACTGACGATTTTAACAAAAAGCCATCAGTGATGTTACCTATACCATTGACGGTTTTTGGTTAAAACTGTTAGTGATTTAAAACTGTTAGTGATGATATGTAAGGACATCACTGATGGTCTTTTGCTATTAATGTATATTTTTATCACAGAAAGATTTTGGATAAAACTGTCTGTGATGTGACATGGGAATATATATGTAATACAAAGCTCGACTCACTTAGTGTTTTTAGGGTTTCGGAAACTATCTTTGAGGTGGTTGTGGGTGCGAGATGATATGGTGAAAGGAGATCATTAATTTGGAAGGGTGATTGTAGATCCATGTATTTTTTGCGATTTAAGGTTAGTAATTGGTTTTAATTACATTAGATTTACGAACTAGAATTTTAAGATTGTTTAGATCTAACTCTTAGATCCATGTGCTCTTGGTGATCTAAGATTAGTAATTGGTTCTAATTGCATTATATTCAAGATCTAGCTTGGTAAAGAGATAATTTGAAGGTTTTTTAGATCTGACTCTTAGATTCATGTGTTCTTGATATCTAAGGTTAGTAATTAGTTCTAATTCATTATATTCAAGATCTAGCTAGTTTAGTAAAGAGAGAATTTGAAGATTGTTTAGATCTAGCTTGTAGATCTATTTGTTCTTTGTGATCTAAGGTAGTAATTGGTTATATAATTGCATTATATTCCAAATATCAAGTAGCTAGCGGTGCATAATTTAAGAATGTGTGCATATGCACTCTTAGTGTACTTCAATATTTAATACTATTTATTATATGCATAGCGTAGATGGAACGAAACTGGATGTACGCTGAGAACCGTACGAGTATCGAGTACATTAATGGCATCTCCGCTTTTAGAAGAGCTACAGAGGAGGATATATTTAAGAAGGGATGCAATTTATGTCTTGTCCATGCATTGACTGCAATAATATGAGGATGTTTCAAAACTCTGCACAGATCGAAGCACACTTGATTCTGATGGGTTTCAAAAGGGGTATACATGTTGAACTAGTCACGGTGAAGAGCAAACTATACAGGAAGCATGTAGTACTATCATCATCGATAACCGGATGATATCGATTATACTTCCGATGTAGATAGGTTGCACGATAACAATCTGGATCAGATGCTGCGCAATGCAGAAGGGAACCGTGATGATAGAGAATAGAGAGTATGGTAAATTCCAGGGCTCGATGGATGACTCGGAGAAACTTTTATTCCTGAGCTGCAAATCAAAATCCACAAGGTTGTCATCCGTGCTTGTACTGCTGAAATTAAAGGCAAGCAACGGGTGTTCTGACAAGAGTTTCACGGTGCTATTAAGTCTATTAGTGAACATGCTATCAGAGGGAAACAAGTTACTGACAATCACTTATAAAGCCAAGAAGGTTCTTTGTCCCTTAAGAATGGAAGTAGAACGAATATATGTATGTCCGAACAACTGTATCCTCTTTGTAAAGAGTACACAAATTTGCATGTATATCCAGTTTGCAATGCATGCTAGTACAAGCGTAAGAATCAATCAAATGACGATGACGAGGGGATCGAGGTGAAGAAAGGATCTCCTAAGGTGGCATGGTATCTTCTTGTAATTCCCCATTTGAAGTGTTTTTTTGCGAACCCAAAGAAAGCTAAACTGTTGTGTTAGAATTCGAAGGAGCGTAAGAACAATATAATGCTAAGAACCTTGCTGATTCCACCTAGTGAAGAAACATGGACAGGAGGTTTCAAAAATTTGGCGTAGAACTGAGGAATATAAGGCTTGGATTGAGTATAGATGGAATGAATCCTTTCAGTAACATGAGCAGCTGACATAGTACTTGGCTTGTGGATCTCTGTATCTACAATCTTCCTCTTTTAGTTGTCTATGAAGCGGAAGTACATATTATTGTCTGTACTTATCCAAGGCCCGAAGTAACCTGGGAACGATATTGATGTGTACCTAGTACTATTGGTGAAAGACCTAAAAACACTGTGGGTTCCCGGGATATAGGTATGGGATGAGTACAAACGTGAGAACTTTACTTTACACTGTCTGCTGTTCTGCACCATAAATGATTACCCTACCTTTACTAACCATTGGGCCATAGTACAAAAGGAGTCAAAACCTGCACTCACTACTTAGGTGATACCGAGAGTTGCAGTTAAATCACTCATAAAAAGACTATGTACATGCATCACTGAAGATTCCTTCGGAGGAATCACCTATACCGCAAGATGAAGAAATAATTCGACAGAAGGAACAAAGACGGTTCAGCTCCAAAGCCTTTAAATGGGAGAGATGTTCATGACATGGTTAAGGATTTGGATGTTGCATTTGGAAAGGGATATAAATCAAGGACCTATGAGAAAAGCATGTGGAAGAAGAGATCAATATTTTGGGACCTACCTTATTAGGAGCACCTAGAAGTTCACCACTGTATCAATGTCATGCACACAGAGAAAAATATCTAAGATAGATTGATTGGTCTCTTTTTGAACATTAAGGGCAAAACAAATGATGGTATCAACTTATGGCTTAACTTGGTCGATGTGGGCATAAGACCTAAGTTAGCACTAAAAGAGACTAATAAAGACCGAATGTAGTTGTATAAACCTTGACCATAAGGTCATTTGCTTTATTTTATAATAATTTGCTTCTTCCTAGTTAATTCATTGTATGGAATGCTATTTCATCTATATTTTTACTGTGTGCACTAGCGTGATCCTGGACTAGTGCAGTATAAACAGAGAGTTTTGGATTTGCATATCCAGATCTCAACAATATTACTCCATTTGGGAGCCTGAACCTGTATACATCGTATACCACTGTTTTCGTGCTTGACTTTGCTAAACCGAAGGTACCCGTAATTATAAGTTTATTATCGAGATCTAACCTTCGATAGAGGGTATGTGGAAGTTTTGCCCAAGTTACTCTAAGGACTTAACCTTGCAAGCATTTGATCTGAGTCAAACATGCAACCACATGTCTGGTACAGGACAGCCTAACTGATTAATTAGAAATGTTTTAGCTTTGACACTACCAATGGTGGTGTGAGTCCCGAGTGCACAGAACAACTCACAAGGCACAAGAGGGGGGCTCTGTTGTGGCGGTTTAACTCTTCAGTGTTGAAACCTTAGCGGGTAGTACTGGGTTAAGGTAGAGCTTTGTAAAGGCTTTGTTATGGTTTCTCTAGCGACACACCAATTGAAGTATATTAATAGCTTGGCAACAAGAGCTGATCATATCATGTGTGTAAAGTGCATAACCTCTGTAGAGTGTAAATCTATTTGGATAGCCGTGCTCGCAGTATTGAGCATATCTTAGGAATTACAGTCAAGAGTTAGATTTTATAAAATGAAAACTTAGGATGGATGGCAGGTTGCCATTGAACGGTTTGGAACTTGACTTAGGATTAGATACCTTTATTTAGTTGAGAAATACTGAATCTTTCTATGACTATTATTTGTTTTACTATCTTTACAATCTACTTACCATATCCATTTACAAATGCTGCTTTACTGCAAAATAGCCATGTTAGCCATTCCTTTCAAATAAGCCTTGCATATAGTTACATAGAATTGCATTCTGTGCATAATTTGTTGAGTGCTTTAAGTACTCACCTTTTGAAAGCATCTAGGCCACCAATTCAATTTGGTTTTGGCAATTAATGACAATCACGATTAAAGGACTAATATTTTCTTTGAGAATATTGAAAATAGGTTGGTCCTAAGATCGACGATCGTGGAAGCATAAAAATGGAGGCAAAAGAAGATCAACGCATCGAGGCAAATGGCTAAGGTATAAAATATAAGGACTTTTTCATAGCTTTTGCCAATCTCAAAGTTTTGGAGAAAATATCAGATTGGTAGAATATGCGCTGTACTATCAAGAGGGGTCTTGGCTATTTGTTCGAAGTCAAAAAACGATTAGAGGCTCAATCTATACACATTTGAGTATTCTCATGATATTGCATTTGAGCATAAATTTAAAAATCTAGTGTAGCCTCTTTGAAGCCTGCTAGGGCGGTGCTACCAACCCTGGCCCAGTGCTATCAGCCGAGCAGTAGCATCGACCCCAATGTGGTATGTAAAAGACAAAGAAGGTGTTTCGGGGGCAGGGCATCCAGTGCTACTGACCTGCAGTAGCACTAGCCACCTCCTAGTGCCATTTTTCCAAAGGAGGTGCTTTTTGGCCGAGTTGGAAAATTAGAGGCCTAATGCTACCACCCTAGCCTGACAGTGCAACGCTCACTGATAGTGTATTAAATACACTGTAGTGACCGTTGGCCCTAAAGGAGCGGTGCTACCGGCCCAAGCGTGGTAGCACCGGGTTTCCAATGCATTTTCATGATTTTTTATGCCGACAGCCACATTGGTTTGTGGGAGTTATAAATAACCCCCTACTTGCATTCTAGACCAACTCTTGGACCTTATTGATCATATTTGAGCTCTAGTAAGCCTCCAACTCACTCTTGTGCATTAAAGTCTAATTTTGAGAGAGTTAGGAGTAATTCAAGTTTTGCATTTAGTGTTGAGTCTTTAGACACTTGATTCGACCTCAAGTAAGTATCAAGACTTGTTACTCTTGGAGGTTGCTGTCTCCTAGACAGCTTTGAGGCGATTGTGCATGGTGAGCTTCTCAGCGGAGGAGGTGAGAAGCCCCGGCAAACTTGTAAAGGCTGGAGTTCGTCTACCCGGAATGGAGAAGAACCACCAAGTGATCGAGGGAAGCTCGTGTGGATTGGAGCCAACTTGAAGTTGATCAACCTACCTCAACGTGGATTAGGGGAGACCAGCAAGTCTCTGAGACCACGGGATAAATCTTTGTATCAATTTCTCTTTTGTGGTTTGGAATTCCTTTCTCATGTGCAATTTACATTCCTAGTGATTTTAGTGTATTAATCTTGTTCTTAGGATTGTATTTTTACTTTATCTAAGTTTTTGGTGCACATAGTGAAATCTAGAGAATTTAGGCTTTAAATTGTCAAGATTGTATTCCTTGCTTAGTTGATTTATTTATTGCAATTAGAGCCAAAAAATTTAAAAACCTCCCATTCACCCCCTCTAGTCAATTATCCTTAATCCTACACACTTGCCACTAACAAATCATCAGTTGAGGAGTCTACATTAGTGTTAGAGGAGAAGTACCAAGAGGAGATGAATGTGTAGGGTGTGAGCATTGTTAGTTGCCTGTGGTATACTGAGGGGTTATCTATGTTTTCATTACACTGTAGTTTAATTTGTTATTCAGCCTTGCGAGGCATAGTCATGTAAGTTCGACCTTAAGGTCATTCAACAAGTATTAATTAATATGTGATGTCTTTCATAATGTTTTTGCTGTGTATGACTGTGATATTTATCGATATTGAGCCTGTGTGCACTAGTGTGATCCTGGACTAGTGCAATATACACAGAGGATCTAGATTTGCATATTCAGGTCCCAACAAAGGTGGTATCAGAGCCATACTGACTGTAGGTCCTGGCCCTAGATAGTCTAATTGTCTCTTTAGGTCCTTCAAAATTATTTTCTAAAGGAAAGACTTCACTGGATAGTATAATAAATTCTTAACTTATCTTATTCTTCTACCCTTTCCCCTTTCTAAAATTTCTTTCTCTTTCCCTTGCTGGAACAAGTTAAGATCTTACCTGAGTTATCTTGGTAGTCGACGATATACCACACCATAGGAGGAAGCACAGAATGCATGTTGTTATCCTAAAGATCATGAAGAAAGGAATCGTCGAGCTCAAGGAAGAGTGGACCAATGAAGTATTCCGAAAGCTAGAAGACCCAGTGCTTCAGGTAGCCAGTTGAAACTCATGTGTGGGAGTCATGTCTATTAAGATAGGAGTGTCGCCCATATAGGCGGTAGTTTTGTGTGCTTAGGTTGAATTGGTTCTTTCATGATTGTTGAGTGTGCAGTATGTATTGCATAGCTCTTAGGCTTTTGTAAGCAACCATACAAAGATGTTAATATTGATTGCTTAAGTTGTTGGGTTAAACTTATCTCTCCTGCATTGGGATCCCTACTTCTTACCTATGCAATTTTCCTCTCCCCCAACCCTTGTAAAGCAATCAAGCAGATGGGTCGGACTTGTGTAAACAACAGAGTCAGTGGAAGTGGTAATCAACTTAGTAATAATCGCAATGATGGATCATCTCTCCAACTGTCGCTACAAATGGATATGCAAAGTTTTGGAATGTTTATGGCTGCTTAGACTCAGTTGATGCATGCAATGATGAAGAAAATACAGAATATGGTCAATCAAGCTAATGTTAGTAAAGCATCTTGAGCTATTATCAATGATTCCTATTTTTACTTAAGGTTATCAAAATTCATAAGGGCTCGTTCGCCAACTTTTTCTAGAAACGTTTCACCTTTGGAAGTAGAAGATTGGCTCAATACCATTGAGAGGAACTTACTCATTGCTCAGTGCAAAAATGATGATAAGGTCATGTTTGCTTCTTATCTGTTGGAAGGAATTGCTACTGAATGGTGGAAAAAATATTGTGCTACTCATGAAATCCCACAAAATATCTCTTGGAATGAGTTTGTTGCTGTTTTTCATTACCTCTTTGCTCCACCAAATGATGGTGTGATAATGATAGATTCAAATCATGAAAAATCAAATTCATAGCATACTGGTATGTTGCACCAACGTTTTTCAAGCCGAACGTCATTACAGCCCACTCAAATAACCCTAAGGCACCAGGGCACCGAAAGACTATTTTAGGTATATTGGTTTCTGCTATGAATATCTGATTATATCCAGCATTACCATCAAGGAAGCTAATGATCTTATTTCCCGATGCAACATCGATAAGCATATCAGCTATTGGCATCGGGTACTCATCCTTTGGTGTAGCTTTGTTTAAGTCTTTGAAATCAACACACACTCTTAATTTACCATTTTTCTTCATGACGAGAATGATATTAGAAATCCACTCGGCATATCGGTAAGGCCTAATAAACTTGGCCTCTAATAATCATTCGATTTCTTCTTTTATAACATTATACAAGGTCGAATTAAATCTTCTAGGAGGCTGTTTAAACGGCTGATAACCTGGCTTTATAGGTAGCTGATGTTCAACAAGCTGCCGACTTAAACCAGTCATCTCATGATATTCCTAAGCAAAACAATCTTTATAATCTCTTAGAATTTTGACCAACTTTTCCTTATAATCTGTATCTAACTTTGCACTAATAAAAATTGGTCTCTTTTTATCACCATTACCTATATCAACTTCTTCAAGTAGATCAGTTGATGTAAAACCTTGGCCTAATTTTTCAACTGCATAGAAGTCTTCAATGGCCTCATAGCTATCTGTTGTTTGCCGATAGCTTTGTATTTTGTCTTGCAAAGATTTCATTGCTGATTTGAACTCCATCGACGCAAGATTTCATCAGTCTAACCAATTGTACTTGGCCCCCACATTGATCGGAATAAGCCATGTCATGTTGATGCAGACGAAATCACAATCGTCTAGAGCTTTGCCCGATATACATTCTGCTTCTTCATGTTACCAATTTGCATCTGAACTAGCCATAATAATATGAGCCATGTGTTGGCTTGGATCATCTCAACTTTGTCCTCGTTGCATTGAACGAGTAACTGGTGCATAGTCAACAGTACGCAACAATTTGCATGAATCCAGTCTCGCCCAAGCATAACACTATAATTGCCCTTGGAGTCGACTACGAAGAAGGCGGTCGGCAATGTTTTACTACTGACTATTAATTTCATTACCATGACCCCCTTGTCTTAGTGAGATCGCCTGTGAAATCATTCAAAAACATATTAATTTTAATAAGGTCTTCCTCAAACTTACCCAATTTCTTGCAGGTGGTATATGGCATTAAGTTGACATTTGCTCCACCATTGACCAACATCCTTGATATCAGGTTGCCATTGATATGCCCTTTTCAGTATAATAGCTTCAGATGCCGATGATCATCTTGGAGCTTCTCAAAAACTATGTCTTGAGCCCCTAAGCACAACTGCGCAAATGTTTCTCTGGCCAATTCAGTACTTATTTTGAACTCGACTGGTAAAGTGAACACCATATTGATGTCCATTGGTGGAGTGTCATCCCGAATTACAGGTGAATCTAGGTCATCGGCTGAATCATATTCTTCTTCAACCGGCTCTTTATTTTTCTCCTCTCATTTTTAGTAGTTTTGATCGACTGAAGCTCATTGAACACTTGGTCCCTTTGCTTCTCTTACTTGAACTCTCTCATCTCTTGAGTCCTTAGCCTTTGTAGCTATCTGCGTTGTGACCAACTAAGATCAGGAGGATGCCACCTCAAATTAGGTTCAATTGACTTTCGTGTCTTACTAGCCAGATCGTCCTGATTCAAGGAGCTTGATCCCACTTCTACTTGTACTTGGGCTTGGTTTGGTGCTGATATTCTTTGATAGATTGATCGTTTATGACTTTCCTTAGAACAGTCTCGTATCGGGAATTTTTTTTAAATAATATATTTTTTAAAAACAATTACAGAAATAATATGCCGAAAAAAAATTACAGAAATACCCATCTGTCGCAATTCTAAATAGATATAAACGATGCATCAGATTGGAATTGCGACATAGCCGTTAGTCGCAATTTGGAATTGCGACAGATCAGACTTTCTCTGTCATAATTCCAAATTGCGACTAACGTCTGTCATGAATTGCTAGTCGCAAATTGAATTTATGACAGATAACTAAATCACATGGCCGAGGCCTTCGCCTCATTCTTGGTCAGCGCTACTTGAAGTTCTCCATCATGCACGCCGAAGAAAAGTGAGGAGAGGGGAGAGGAAAGAGAGGAGAGGGGAGAGGGAGAGGGAGAGAAGGGAGAGAAGGAGGGAGGGGAGAGGAAGAGAAGGGAGAGGAGGAGGAAGAGAAGGGAGAGAAGAAGGAGGAGGATTTCTTCGCGAGTGGAGGTAAATTTTTCTGTCAAATTTTGTTTTGTAATTTTCATGAGCGATAGTTAGTAATAGTAGTTGTTTGTAAATAGAGAAAAAGGAGTAGTTGTTTCTAAATAGGCGAAGGGACGAATTAGGGTTAGTAATAGTAGCGATCAAATTAGGGTTAGGGTTAATTTCTATACGAATGGATGAATTAGGGTTAGTTGTAATTTTCATCGTAGTGATAAAATTAATTAGGGTTAGTTGTAATTTGTTGTAATTTTCATTGTAGTGATCAAATTAATTAGGGTTAGTTTTATTTTTTTGTAATTTTCATTATAGTAATCAAATTAGGGTTAGGTTAATTTCTATACAAGGGACCTAATTAGGTTAGTAATAGTTAATTTCGGTTGTATCAGTAGTTTTATAGAAAAACGATTTAGTGATTTTGAGTTTAACAGGATTAGCAGTTGTCGGCGTATTTCGCCAGCCAACCTACGCAGTAACAAAAATATTCATCATAGAATATAACGATATTTCGTGTCGTAATACCGGGTGTAGAGTATGTCATCGTATGAGTAGATTAAGAGTTGAAATGTGGTAGCGTTTTGTCGTGCCATCATAAAAAATCAATGGAATGTCTGACAGGTATGGACGAACGAGTAGAATTTAAAATACACTACGGAGAAGGGGTTCCGCAGATGGGTGCACAAGGGGTGGAACTTAGTCATTTCCCAAGTGTTATGGTCGGCTTGTCACGTCTTTGGTGGCGTTAAGTGGGCCTGATTAACAGATGGTTGTACAACATGTTCTCCTTGGATAGAGAATTGCATGATCTGAAGCTGCACGGAGTGGGGTCTCGGAGACGGGATTACACGTACTGGGAGTTAGTAGAACTGAAGGGGCCGAAGTCTTGGAGCTTGTACTGGGAGTTAGTAGAACTGATGGGTACGAGGGAGCTGCGTTTCGAGGTACTATGCAAAGAGAAAGCAGGACGTGGGACGAACCGGCGTAAAGTTGCTCACGAATGCATTCTACATTGGCATACATGTGTATGCACCTGCAACAAGCCTGCGCTGCTGCACAAGCCATGCTCGCACGTAATGGCTGCGTGCTCGATAATTCGCATGGACCCAGGTATATTCTTATCGCAATTTTTTAGTAAAGAAGCGGTGGCGGCAACTTGGAGCGGAAAAATATATGGCTTTCGAGTGGTGGGTTTGTTCACGGAGCATCAAAGATGGGAGGATACACGGTGGGTTCCTGATATCAGCAGGCTCAAGGGCATAGGGCGACGACAAACAAGACGTATAAGGAACGACATGGACGCTGCAGAAAGCGGACATCGCACGAAGAAATGCTCCATTTGTAAAGAGATGGGACACTCTTTCAAGTATTGCCCAACAGTTCAGAGGCAGTGAAATTGTTGTACGGGTTCCGCGTATGTAATTGTTAGGTCGCATGTCAATGTGATATGTTGAATTCCTATTTGTAATGCATGTATGGTCATATGATGTGTAATGCCTGTATTATTACCGAATTCTATTTGTAGGGTGTACTACTACCGAATTCTATTTGTTGGGTGTATTATTACCGAATTCTATTTGGTTCGAATTTGTATGTTCGTTGGATGTGTCATTATCGCATTCCAGTTGTTAGCGTTTTTGGACTGTAAAGTGTGGTAGCTTGTATTCAAATTCTATTTGTAATCACTACATGAGTTTAATTGTTCATTTAATTTTGTACTAATATTGTTTTATTCAATTGCAGGTATGGTGATGGAGGGAGAGTTACTGGACCCAGTGGTCGACGCGACTCATCGGAGTCGCTTACACCATGGCGCCTCCAGAGGGGAGGCACCGCCGAGTGAGTGCCCTTCACTTGCGCACTCGATGAGGGCATGGCGGGCAATTTCGATGGGTTCCTGTGTTCGCCCACTTTTCGCAGACTTCCTTACTAAATCTTGTTAATTTGAACTAATAGTTGTGAAAATGTCTTCCTACAGGTTGAGAGCTGCAGGGCTACTGCCCATAGCACGGATGGTGGAGGCGACCGCGGCAGATGCAGAGGATGGGCGCGGTGCCTCTAGGAGGTTCCCGTACGACAGGAGCCTGCTTACCACTTTGGTAGATCACTGGCGCCCGGAGACGCACACCTTTCACCTCCTGTGCGGTGAGATGGCGCCCACACTGGAGGACGTGACCTACCTGTTTGGCCTACCTTGCACCGGGCACGCGGTAGTGCCTGAGGACATCCACCCGGAGTGGCGGGAGGAGCTCCTAGCCCGTTTCGTGGATGTGCTGCCAGCTGACAGTGACTACACACCTTTCGGTAACAAGCACGGTCCGACGCAGAAGTGGCTGATACAGTTTTACGTAAGTGATATTAACTTCATGTAAATTTTATTTCACTATGTCTTAAAGTTGTGAAACTGACCATTACTTTTTTCTAGACCGAGCGGATGGCACCCGGAGCAGCGCCCTACGTTGTCAGTCGCCACTTCGAGGCGTACCTGTTGTGGCTGTTCGGCTGGGTTCTGTTCACCTCCACCCACGGAGACACCGTCGACAAGCACTTGATCCAGTACGCGAGGTCGATCGCAGACGCCGAGATGGAGGAGATCCCGCAGCTAGCGTGGGGACCACCGTCTTTGGCCGCGACGTCTGCGGGGCCTTTGCGACGATTGTCGTCACGTGGGGGAGTGGTCCCTTCTCACGGGCTGTCCTCTCCTGCTTCAGCTGTGGTCTTTTGAGAGGTTCCAGATCGCTGCCGCACATCGATCCGCACCCTCGGAGTGAGTTCTACCATGCCCCCGGGGACGACGCCGACCGTCCTACCATGGGGACATTGTGGTGCCGCTGACGGGTTAGTAAAATGATCTTTACCATGAGCTATGCGATTATTTTCAAATTACTTTCTCTAACTTTACCATTACTTTTTTGTAGCCGATGTATATGCCTGTGACGACACACGCTTCGTACCCCAAGTACGTAGCGATGTTCGACCAGCTGACAGACGATCGCGTCATCTGGCGCCCTTACCTCCTCCCGCCGGTAGCGGTCGAGCACCTCACGCCTCTCCTTGCAAAGCACCCGTGACGCCGCCTTTTGGTTCACACTCGCGCCACCTTGTTTTCGACGTGTCGCCGAGACGTCGCCATGCACCGCGTGATGAGGCAGTTCGCCCTCCATCAGGTCTTCCCCGTCCCCACCGGTGAGGTGGTCCCACCTCACGTGCACATGTAAGTGCTCTTCCATGTGGTACGCACCACGCACACGCTGTTCGGGTTGTCTTGGCTGCTGACTCGCCTCGAGGCACGAGCCCTCCGCTATGGACACCTACCCCACCCAAATGGACTCGGCGTTTCACCGACGGTCAAGATTTCTTCCACAATCCTTGCAATGTATCACATCTTTGAATTGTATGAACTAAGTGGTATTTCAATTCGTGTGCAGAGCGACCTTGCTAAGGAGACCATAGACGAGGTGGACGCACTGTTAGCACGACTAGGCCTAGGGGACAGGGTCGAGGTCGCGACGGAGGAGCTCAGAGGGCCCCCCTCCTCACGTCCCAGGGGGATCTGGTTGGCAGCAGGCCGCACCGTACGCACCTATGACTGCAGGTATACTGCGCTGTGTCTTTTCATCTTTTATGATCTTAGTGTTATGTAATGTACTAACATGACAACTTTATCAACAGGGCCTATGTAAAGACCAGAGCAGAGTCACGAGCACCTCTGCGACTACTCTCTACTCGGCGACGCCGACTTGGACTTCTTCAGAGATCCGCCCCAAAGAATGACGGTGCGGTCCTTGGCCCTCGCAGCTCATTGAGGCGCCTCGGTCCAAGCCACCCATCGCCGACGCTTCGCTACTCCTCCAAAGACCAAGACGGGCCTGCTAGGAGTACCTGTGGATCGACCGGTGACGTACCCTCTGGGCATGTGCAACAGAGGGAAGCCCGGGACCACCCGAGGAGTAGCACCGCGTCGTAGTTAGGTGTTTTCTTTCGTACTAGATGTGCGGTACATAATTTATTTCTCACATTATGTAGCAAACTTATGCATGGTACTTTATTTCCTTACGTTATGTTCTATTACGATATCAGTTCATCCAATTTCTTCGTTCGAAATCTATGGTTGTATTGTCTACTTGGCCTGAAAAGGCATTGACGCTGCAGTGTGTTGTCAAGTTCGCCTGAAAAGGCTCTGAGGCTGTGAAAGCATCTAGGCCCCCATGTGGTGTTGGTTTTGATAATTAATGACAATCACGCTAAAAGGACTAACGATGTTTGTGCAAGATTAGTTGGAAACAGGATAGTTGTATTCCTCAAAAGATGTTGGATGGCTTCAAGTGCTAAATGGAAGAAGTACGCGCAAAAGAAGCTAAAGAAGTGAAGGTATAAAATTTAGAAGCATTTTCTAGTCTTTTCACCGATCTCGGAGTTGGGAAAAAGATCGGATTTTTAGGATAGTAGCCGTACTATCAAGGGGGACTTGATATGGGTCTTTGAATTTTGAAAGTGCATAAGATATGGCTCAACACTTCATTCATATACACATGCATTCGAGAGTTAAATCGAAATCTGGAAAAACTCCCAAGTCCGGCACTACCGCTAGGTTTGCGTCTTGTAGTACATAAGTCTTGATACTACCGGAAGATAGTTGGCGGTAGCTAAATTCCAGTGAGCTGGTTTATTCGTTTTTGTTTCGAAATTTGGAGGCCGGCACTACCGCTTGGTTCGGGCGGTAGTACCAAGAAGTCTTGATACTACCGCACCACGCTTAATGATAGCATTATTCCATGAAGTATGTTTTAAAATCCTCGGTAAGACTATCACAGGATCGGGGTAGGCGTATCAAGATTTATGTACTACCGCACCTTAGTTGGCGGTAGCTCTTTTCCAGAAGGCATTCATTTTCTATCGGCAGGTGCGGTACTACCGCACCCATGGACGGTAGTACCGGATATATATAAAAACGCCAGAACTCGTGTCGGTCGCGATTATTGCCAGATAGTCATATATACATAGTCTTGAGATTACTCGCCCTTAGAGGCGAGAGTACTGCCTTGGCGCAAAATCAGGGCAAAGTGCAGATAACGGCTAGTTTGTGTGGGGTGGGGTTATAAATACCCCCCCACCTGTATGTAGGGCTGGTTGGTGACTCCATTGAATACTCTTGAGCCCTAGAAACACACTCTCTCTCTCTTCTTCATTTTCCCTTCACCCGAAATTTCCTCGTCTACCTTTTCCGTGTGGCCCTCTCTCCTCCTCTCAAACCCTAACCCCAAAACTCACTCAATCCTTTGCGATTTCTGGGGTTTCTTCCATTATTTTCGATCCCCTTGGTCTTCTCCTCCAAAAGGTATCAATCCCTCACATTCTCTCTCATTGGTTAATTCTTTTTGAGCAATCTAGGGTTTAAATGAAATTTAAATTGTGTAATCTCGGTTTGAGGCAAAAACCTTGCGGATTAGGTGTTAGATAAGAGGTCTTTGATCTCCTCTAGGCCCTAATCTTTGTTTAAAACTTATCTTGCCTCGACATTGCCTAAATTTCGCCCAAAACTACATTGTGTCAAGATTTCAGGCGGTACTACCAGCCATCGGGAGCTAGAGTACCGACTTTTTGGGTACTACTGGGCCTCGAAGAGCTGATAATCCGCGAGCTGTTGAAGCACTAGGTTTTGCACATTTTTGAAGCAATGTTCCTATACAACTTTCACTCATTTCATTTCCATCTTGTCAAAATTCAATTTATATTCATTTCTCACATCTCAAATTCCTTGAACTCTTCTCTAGACCATGCCTCGCACCAAGACTGCCGGAACCGGTCCTTCTGGAGGGGGCAAGGGTACAAGGAAGACGACGAAGGGTCGTGGCGTTCCCACCCCGGACTCGGACAGCGGAGACAGCGACAAATCGTTTGCTATCGCCATGAGGACCACAAGGGCAAAAGGGAAGGGTCTCTTGCCGAGCCTTCTCAAAGCTAAGAAGAGGAAAGTCCCCGCCAATCACCTCAAATTACTTGGCAAATGACGATGAGACCGAGAGTGACAAGGAGGAGAGCTCAGAGGAAGAAGAAGTGGTGCCGCCAGTTGGAAGGAATGATCCTCTCAAATCAAAGGCGATGATTATTATGCTCGCAGGTCGAATCAAGATCTCCAACCTCGCTCGCACCAAATCCAAGATTCCATTCCTTATTTCAGCAGAGGGTGTTTGAGCAGATATATGCGAGAAGGACTTTGCCAACCAAAGACTGGTCACCGGAAGCATGTTCGAGAGCAAACGAATTTGTGGGCATTCCCGAGTTATTTGGCGGAGTCAAGCTTATATAACTTCCTTGGCACAAGGATCGACTTCCATGAGAAGGTCATTAGGCAATTTTATGCAACGCCTATGTTTCAAAATCGTGAGCAAATTACGGATGACCGACACTACTCGCCACTGCTTCCAAGGATGATTTTGAGCATGCTTTAGGAATCTTCCACACCATCACCCTAAAATTCATGATGAGCCTCCTCTGACTTTGGAACATGCTGCAACCTTCTATGACCAGTCTCACACTTTCAGAATTGGAAACTCTGCCGGTCTGCAGCTCCAACCTAGCATGGTCAACAAAACCTAGCTCCAACCCGGGCGGTTGTGAAGGCACGAAGCTCGCCTACCCGGAGCGGGGAAGAGCTATCACTAGTGATCGGGGAAGGCTCAAGCGAGTGGAGCCGGCTTGAAGGAATTCAAGCTACCTCAACGTGGAGTAGGGGAGACCGGCAAGTCTCCGAGACCACGGGAAAAATTCTCTTGTCCTTCATTTGTGGTTTGCTTGTCTTTCACTCTTGAGCAATACTTGCAATTTGATTCTATTGTGCTACTTGCTTAGTCATTTATATTCTTGTGTAGCAATATCATCTTGTGATCACTAGAATTGTTAAAGAATTGAATTCGGTAAAATTGTCTCTTGTTCTTAGCAATCATTAAACTTGAATTTAGAGATAAATTTTAGAAAAGCCTATTCACCCCCCCCTCTAGGCTCATCCTCGATCTTACAGGCAGCTTTGTGAGAGGGTGACAGTCGTCTGACTTTTCTCATAAGGTTTCGGTCGTCAAATTGTGATGATGAGTGACACGTCGTGCGGCTTTTCTCAAAGGGTGACAAGTCATGCGGCTTTTCTTAGAAAGTGACAGGTCGTGCAGCTTTGATGATAGGTGACACGTCGTGCAGCTTTTCACAGATGATGCCAGCCATCAAAATGGACAAGTCTTTGTAATTGTGTGGAGTAACCCCTCACAACCACTATAAAAGCAGGGCGAGGGTAGACATCCAACACAAACCAAACCAAAGAATAAACGCCACCGAATCTACACAAATTAGGGCACAATGTTGTTCTACTGTCGCCTCTTTAGCAAGCAGAAGTCATCCCGCCTCGAATATCCGGATGCCAGTAGCGTCGACGCCCCAGTTCTGCTGGAGTTGCCCCGACCCAAATGCGACTACAACCTATCGGCGAAGATGATGCAATCTACCCATGGAGAGACGGCCGCCCGCGCTCACTACTGTTGTGGCCGCACCTACAAGGTAAACCTACTGGTGTCCACACAATACTGGGTAACACTACCATCTCATGCATTGTTCTTTCTTTTCTCAGCACAAGGACCGGTGTTGCTTCTTCCAATGGATCGACGGGCCGAACAGCGTGACTCACTTAATTTCTCTCCAAGCGCCACGACGCCTACCCCGCTTCGCCCGAGAACTTCATCCGGTGGGAGAGGCCGCGGGATATGTCCTTTTCTAGATCGACTCGAGCTTAGGGCGGTGGGCAAGGGCCAACCAATCGGTGAGTTTCATGCGACATACTCATGTTAAACTCACAAAGTAGTAGTTCTAAACCAGTTCATCGCACACAGAGTTCAAAAGGAAACTTGCGAATTCGCTCAAGTCAAAGGAGAAACCTCCTCGGGGCCACCCGAAGCCCCGACTTTTGCGAACATGGCTCGCAGCGATGGTTGATACCGCCACGATGATCTAGCGGACCGGAGATTCTCTGGGTGCCCCTTGGCCGAGGATGAATGGTGCGGCTACTTCAAGCTGGTGGACAGGAGACGTACCACCCACATCTCAAACTTCTGCATGGGATAAGCGGGGAACAACCCTCTCCGTGGTGCCACTACCGCCCGAAAAGCCGGACCAGAGTACGCCTCACGGTGTTGTTCAACGACCAAAGCAGTATCTTGCATTGATCGCAAGGCACGCTTCGGTTGTCCAAGGATAAGCCTAACACACACCTCCTCGCACCATATAGTGGAGTCACGAGCAAAACAGAAAGCAGCGCGCTCGCATGTCTCCGCTAACGCCAACACACCAGAGGTGCAAGAGGTTCCTCCTTTCAAGAAGGGACAAGGAAGCGGCCGTGAGAGATCCGCAAAGACGCAATAAATCCTTGACGCGTTCGCAGAACCATCTGGGAACCCGTGGTATTAACATAGGGGACGCCAGAATCGGGATGACATGCCCATATGGGAGGCGAAATCCACATAAAAGACCAAAAATTATGTCTTATACACCGAGGGCGTCGGCATAGGCCACCCATTCGGTGATGTTTGGGAGCACCTAGGATCCCCATGGAGTTCTTTCATAGTAGGGATTGGCGGTGTCCAGATCACAAATCGCAAAATTAACACGGACGGGTAATATGCGTAAAATGTGGGACATCATTCGGCTGTACCGAGATAGGCGAACGATCATTTGTTCCACCATGACAAACAATGCTTTCGTTAGTTAGTTAGTCATGCAATTTAAATCCTTTGTTGTAATGCCCTTGTAATATAATCTAATCTATTGCTTATTTTATCATCTGAACTTTTGGTGTATGTGCCCTTATATATGTTCAACAAATAATTTAAGTGTTCATAACATGAGTTGTTGTCGACTATAAAATTTTTATCAAGCTTTATAAATTTAGAAAAATTCACACAGTGCTACTGTCTGAATTTTGCCATATCGGACACTACCACTGTCTGAATTTTCAAAAATTCATAGAGCTTGATCATTATATGAAAATTTTATGGGAACATTAGTGATGCATCATAACCATGGACAAAAAATTTTAAATTTTTCTAACGTGGTTTGTTTCATTTTTCATTCGGTTCACACTTGTGTGGTTTCATGGCCGCGAGTGCCTTTTTCGATTTTCGTAACTTCCTACCGGGGCAACGCCTGTCTATCTCGCCCATACGTAAGTGGTAGCCCGCGTTGCGTAGGTCACCCTTGATTTTTCCCGTATTTTTTGGGCCGTATCCGGCTGTCCCTGAACCTCGAAAACCCTAAGTGGCCACGATTTACGTGGTTTAATGGCGCGAGTGCCTTTTCGATTTTCGCAACTTCTGCTTGCAACGCGTCGCTATCTCGCCCATACGTAAGTATTACCACGCGTTACGTAGGTCGCTCTTGATTTTTCTCGTATTTTTTGGACTGGATCCGGCCTATCCCGCGGGGCTGCGAAAACCTTTAGGTGGCCACGATTTCCACGGTTTAGAGTCATGAGTGATTTGAGTCGCAATTCGATCCATAGCATGTAATCTTCGACTATTGAGACAAACATGTAGAATATGTCAATTTGGAATTGCGACTATAGGGTATTTCTGTAATTTTTTTCGACATGATATTTCTGTACATTTTTTACAAAAATATATTAATTTAAAAAAAATCCATCTAATTGCCCTCGTCCAATATCTTACACTATTTGTCGACTATTACACATATTTTTTTTGGCAAATTCTAAATCAATGAATTAGTAAACAAATTATCTAAGCGAATAATACTCAGCATAATTTGAATTTGCGACGAGAGGACTCAAGACGAGTTTACATGCAATTTGAAATTGCGACTAAGTCTCTGTCGCAAATTCAAATTGCGATAAAGACGTATGTCAATTCCAAATTGCGACAGACGAGTAATTCTGTAATTTTTTTCGCATATTATTTCTGTAATTGTTTTTAAAAAATATATTATTTAAAAAAAATTCCTCGTATCGGCTTAGATAATCTTTCTTTAGTCAATTGCCTTGGCCTTTCCCTGTGTGGGTAATGCTCTATTGGACACGTATATGGAGATGGTAAAGATGTTCCCCTCTCCCAACAGTACTGCTAGAATGGGCATCATTTATGAGCCTTCTCCAAATTATCAGACCAGTATAAGTTATCTTGCTGACACGCAAGATAACGCGGCCTATTGTTTCTTCTGTCATATTTTTTAAGTAACTAGAAGAAGGTTAGTTTAGGCCTATGAATTGGCTGTCGTTGTGGTGATAGTCTCTCCACCTTGTACCATTTGCCGATTTGCAAATCCCCTTTAGGCTTGACCGTCCTCGAGTTTTTCCATTCTCGATCGGTCTCTATCTGTAGTGAGCCGACTGTGATCTTTAGGGTCTCCTTGCTGCTAGAATTAGACTGCATATCAACATGGCAGACAACCCTTGACTCTGTATCCTACATCCTTCATTTCTTGATTTTTTCGGACGATGGTATGACTTGCCCTTCAGGCAACCGTATAACTTTTTCTTGCAGGAGTAAATAAAAAATGCGGTCACACTTTGAGACATCAAAAGCATACTTTATTTTCAACTTATTTTTAGTCGGTTTAAGCCAAGAATAGACCAAAGACTTTTTAGATCCTTTAACCCATTCAGCTATATTTATTTCTGCCTCTTTGTCTTCAGAGGATTCACTTGAACAATATTCGACTAAGTTAACTTTGGCTTTATCTTTATCCTTATTATTATTAACCTTGAACTTATCTTTAAATCCTCTGTTATCGGTAAATCGGTTTTCTTGAGCTAGCACCCTATGGAGCAAATGACTTAGATCTGTGAATTCTTGCCCACCAAATTTTTCCCTCAATTGCGGAATCAACCGAAGGCCAAATCGACTAGATGGTTATCGGGTAAAGTGATGCTAAAACACTCATTTCTCACCTCCCTAAATCTTTTGATATAATCTATTACCGATTCTCCAAACTTCGGCAAATAGAGCTCAAGTCTTAAATTATAAGTTCTAGGCTACTAGAGAAAAAGTACTCATAAAATCGGTTTTCCAAATCGGTCCAAAAATGAACCAAATTTGGGGTAAAATGGTAAACTAGGTAAAAGCAACTCTGATAAAGACAATGGGAATAACCTAATTTTTAGTCCATCGGACTGAGCAGCCTCACCACATTACGCAATAAATCGTTTGATATGTTCCAATGTGGTTATAGAGTCATCCCTAGAGAACTTAGCGAAGTCAGGAATTGAAATTGTTGGGGTAAGGCATCCGGTCAATGTAATCAGGATACGACTTCTGATAGCCGATAACCTTACCTTTTGGTTGCATCCCGAATTGATCACACAACACAGCAGTTATTTGATCAGCCCAATTTATTAGGTTGGCTGATACAGTGTTGAGAACTTGCCAATTATGGTCATGATTGGTATTCTGCCCCTGAGTGTAAGCTCGAGTTGGTAAGTTGGATTAGCTAACGAGAATTGATGAGATTATTAACTTATGTTATTTCTTCTAATTGTCGGCTCTGGTACCAGAACGATGGGTTCCGAGTAGTCACAACTTTGTATGGAGCCGTATTCTTGTGCGGGATCAGTTCATGATACTGTTGGTATCTAGGGGGGTCAATCGGCTGTGGAGCCGATTGAGGAAAAGTATAGAACGAACCGATGATGGCAAGTTGGTCGGTGGGTCCAACTTAGCCATCGGTGTATGCTTGATAATGTGTAACCCAACTAGCACGAGGACCTAATGGTAGAACAACAGTGGGTTGGGTTGGCATCATAATAGGAGATGTAGCTATAGCCGATGGTTTAGGGTTGGTTATAAGAGTTTGAGAACTTTGGGCTACCAAATAAACAGGGTAATTTGGCAAGGCCTACATTGGGTCAAGCAAGCTTCCAGCAGATGCTAACTCTAGACCTATCATTTTAACACTTTTAACTATCATCAGCTTGAAGGTGGTGACTAAAGCCGATGGTTGGTTAATCAATGCATGATGCACAGATTGATTAATCATAGTAGACAACTCGGCTTGCGTGGGCATGTATTGACTCACCGAGTTGTTTGTGGCCCTGTGTCATTGAGAGCGTTAACCATCGGTAATGCTATTTTCTGAGTGATGCCGCGTCAGGTTTTCTAATAGCAGCTTAGCATCATCTCTTCCAATCATAGCAGCTTTTCGATCTTCAATCTCCTTACATTGTTCTGGTGCTAAATCGTCCAGAGTAGGGATGATTATGGCTTCAATGTTGAGATCGGATAGCAGAATTGACTTTCTTAATGAAGACATTGGGTCTTACCGGGTGTGCTAAGAGTATGTTGGTGCCAAAAATATGACGAAGGATTAACCAACCTCAACACATGTGATGAACATCGGGTTTAAGGATTCATGACATACCAATCGATTTGATCCTACGATTGGTAAGAGATGAATGAAATGCACTCAAGGCCGATCTAGTGAGATAATTGGCAAAGATTTAAATAGCCAGAAGGCCAATCAAATCTATGGTAATGATAGGGCTAATTAGATAATAAGAGGTAGATCTTTTTGAAAAATTGATGCGTAACAAGATTGAAACAACCAAACCTTTTGGGCGTAATCTATGGATATCAACAATCGGCGATACGCAACTTTATTGATCAAGATCGGATTACAAAGAGGGTTTTAAATTATAAGGCTACTCCTAGTCGATAAGAAAGTAAATAAAAGTATGCGAGTTGTTAGTGGATTGTATTGTTGCCGTCGCACGCCCCTAATCATCTTTTATAGTAGATCGGCCGATTGTATCAACATCCGATGCGTTATTTACTAGTATCCGTATCGGTGTTAATTCGGACAATATTTCCTTTTTTAAAATCGATATCGATTACAACTCTATCTTTTCCTTATTCGATATCAGCTATAATGCTATCTTTCAACCTTTCTTTTCTTACCTGATATTTACTAAAATATCCTACCAAATTTTAATAAAAACAGGTGGTCACTACGACTATGGGAGAGGGGGTGGTGTGACCACTCGTCTGCATGGCTAGCTATGGATAACTAATGTGTGGCCACCACCACGAGAGATTGTGTAGGCCATCACCACCGTGCAGATGAATTTTTCTCCCAACAAGGAGAGGGCCCACACGGCAGGGCACGTGACTCCATCCAAACTGGCTTTATACCTCGACACACGGCAGGGCACTCCATACTGGCTACCTCGACAGAGGTGGACCCCACCACCAACGGGCACACGGAAGCAAAAGCCACCGCCTTCTATTTCCTCCTCTCCCATTCGGAGCAACACGCCAAGAACGCCGAACAAGCCCACGCCACCTTCCCAAACTCCAAATCCAAAGACGCCAAGAACCAGCGGCGATCTCGATCGATCCCTCTCAATGGCGGCTCCCAGCGGAGCAGCCCCGGCGCCGCTGCCGGTGGTGGGTCCGCAGTTCTGCGCACCTTACGTGGTGCCGCTGACGGTGACCAAGAAGGCCTTCAGCCTCTCCGACGGCGACTTCACCGTCACCGACGCCAACGGCGCCGTTGTGCTGCAGGTCAAGGGCGCCCACTTCAGCATCCGACACCGCCGCGTCCTCCTCGACGCCGCCGGCCAGCCCCTCCTCTCAATGCAAGAGAAGGTATCCATCATCTTGATCCCTAATTTCTTCGGTCCGTAGACTTGATCAGAAATTCAAAATTCAGAAGGGTCGATGGCCCTATAAAGAAACAAGTATCCAAAAAAGGGAAGAAAAAAAATAGTGATGTCAGTCTTGATGTTTTCGTTTGTTTTCCTCTGACAATAATGTCATGGTCAACTGTATCTTGCAAGTTGAATGGGTAACAAAAAATAGAGCCAGGATGGTCAAATTCCCGGGGGAAAAGGAACTTCTTTGCAGAATCAGATTCAATCTGACCTTGAATTTATTGGCTCTAGAGGGCAACTGAATCGTCGGAAATTGATCCAGTGCATTTGACCGGATTGGGAAGTACTCCCTCCATTCATTTTTTAAGGCATATTTTAGGCTCTGACTGCTGTGCAATCATGACTCCTGTGTAATCATCGTGCAATCCAACTATTCAAAGTTTCAAAAATTCTGAAAAAAATCTTGGATGTACATCTATCTTAGGCCATCTTTGATATTGAAATTTCAATTCAAATTCGATCCTAAAAGCTAGAAGTTACAAAAAGACAAATTTAGAATGCATTTGAACTATTCAAATGCACCCATATACACTAGAATCTTCACAACCTACTTCATGATTGCACAACAGTCGGAGCCCATATTTTGACTTTACATAAGGATTAAGACTGTGTTGAAATTGAGAAAGATATGAGAGAAAATGATTTAGATGACCTTACTTAATTGTTTTGAAAGATGAAAGATATACTTTGTATGGGTGGTAATGAATAAATGCATATGGTTGAGAGAGAATAAATAGAGGTATAGAAAGAAAGGCCTCATTAAATCTATATGCAAACCTTATATTTGTGAATAAAACCATTAAAAAAATAAGCCTTTTAAAAATGAACGGTGGGAGCACTTCCTAATCTGTGTCCCCACGTGAATGTTCTTGTCAGCTTGAACTATTAGTCCCTATTTAGAATACGGGGATTTTGAGAGACTCCAACAGTCATTGAATCATTTCCTGCGAAATTTCAGTTTGGAATGAAGGAATTTCAAGGAAGCAGTTCAACCCAGTAGGAATTTGGAAAAATTCTTGTGTTCCAAATGGGGCCTAAAATACTCTCATGGCTATTTAGACATCAATAAACCATTATTTGATGGCTTTATTGTACACATCACAAATTCACAGATCAATGAAACACAGTTCAAAGTTGAACTCAAATAATTTCAACGGCCAACAATTGGAATTTGTATAGTCAATATAAGAAAGTTTGTTACCGCTGCGCTCTGTTTCAGTTGTTAATAATTGAAACTCAAACAATGTACGTGGTAAGCTTTTTCTTTGAAGGGTGATGTCAACTATGTCATCGGCACATCCTATTTTATTCCATTTTAGAGATCACATACTACTGCCGCTACAATAAAATGGCTATAGCTATATCTTATTCTTTAGACATCAATGAGTATCACAATTCAGCACCACTTTATCAGGTATTCAGTATGCACCACAGATGGGAAGTGTTCAGAGGTGACAGCACAAATACGAGTGATTTGCTCTTCACTGTAAAGAATTCTTCAATTATTCAACTTAAGACAGAGATGGATGTTTTCTTGGCTGGGAACACCGCAGAGCAGGTCTGTGATTTCAAGATCAAGGGTAGCTACTCCGACAGATCCTGCATCTTTTATCTTGGCAACTCAAACACCATGATAGCTCAAGTAAGTACCAGAACTGGTTCTGTTTCTCATCATTATTATGGAGTTTTAGAAATTTGTATGTTAATGTGTGTACCATCTGGTGCTGCAGATGAACCGGAAGTTCACTGTCTCAAATGTACTGCTCGGAAAGGACACGTTTGGTGTTACCGTATTGCCGCATGTCGACTACGTGTTCATCGCATCTCTTGTTGTGATTCTGGATGAGATTGACAGGGAGGGAACGCAAGGATCCGTGTCAGGTTCGGTAACCACTTCACTCGTCGTAACCGGTTAAAGGGTCGGTTTGTATTACTTGCCAGAGTTTGAGTTGGATTGTATTAGAATCAGAGTTTGAGTTGGATTGTATTAGAGTCCTAATAGGATTCCTATGGAGTAGCACTGTCTATATATAAAGCCACCAATAAAGCAATAAGAATCAAGCAGCAGAATACCTGTTGCCTTCCCATCTATTCTTGTCGTTCCTCTCGCTCTTCTCTGAAGCCACGGTAATTTGGGTCGCCGCCAAATCTGCTTGGCGCCAAGTGGCACGGACGAGGCCGTTGATCTGCAAGCCGGTGCACCGCTACTTCCTCCGGAGCTGCGCCCATAACATCTTGGTATCAGAGCAACTCGCCGCAGGCATCATGGCCAACGGCGAAGGTGAACATCCTGAAGACCACACGATCAAGACGATGCTTCAGAACGTCCTCAACAAACTCGAAGATATATCAATGGTTCAAGACAGTCACTCCGCGCTCATAGCCACGGTGAATACGAGACTGGATCGGCATGATTCTCGAATTTCCAAATTCGATGACATTATCGCCGCAGCAACAGGGGAAGACTCTATGGAAAAACATCCGGCCAACAAAACTCCAGGGGAGACCGCCTACGTCGCACCGCCGTTGCGGGAGCCTAGCTACTCATCAGCAATTCCCGGGGGGTTCCCAATTCTGCGCCCGGGTAGCGGTGGCGTCTTGGTGGATCACGACACCTCATCGACGATGCTTGGCCGGGCGTGGCGCCCGATTCGAAGGGCGGCGCGAAACCTCACCGCTGGGAATTCCCCATCTACGAAGGAGGAGATGACCCGATCTACTGGCTGAACACATGCGAGCTCTTCTTCAAAGGCCAGTATACACCAGAGCAAGAGAAGGTTCGCACGGCAGCATATCATCTTCGAGGCGAGGCGCAACAGTGGTATGTTTTCAGGAAGAAGAATCAGGTGAACCAACTTGGACACAGTTCAAGGAGCACCTCAACCTACGATTCGGGCCTCCGACTCGTCGCAATCATCTGTTGGAGCTGAAACAACTTCAGCAAACTGGCACGGTGGCCCAATACCAGAAAGAATTTGAATCTCTACTTCCACGCGCCAATTTGCGACAGGATCAGAAGATTGATATGTTTGTGGCTGGATTGAAGGAAAAAATCGCCATCGCTGTGGTCCGGCGACTCATGATTCCCATCGCTATGAGTTTGGCTCGCGCTCACGAACGACTCCTGGATTTCGGAGAGACACGGCCAACATTGAAACCAAAAGCCAGTGGTAGCAGGGCGGGTGTGATCGCGGCAGTAGGATCTGGGGGGTCGTCATCAGCCCCTGCCGCCAACAAAGATGGTGAAACCGTTTCAGCCGGGGCGTTTCATCATAAGTCGACTCGAACACAGATGGAAGAGCGCCGCCTAAAAGGTCTCTGCTACAACTGTGATGACAAGTATGCTCCTGGCCATGTTTGCCACCAGCTCTTTCGCCTGGAAGTTGTGCCAGACCCCGATGACCAGGCTGATGATGATTCCGCACCACTATCTATCTCTCTGTTGGTCTCACCGGGATTGAAGCCCATCGCACCATGAGGCTTCCGGTGCGTCTCGGAAATCGTCAGCTGATGGCATTGGTCGACTCGGGATCCACACATAACTTCATCGCCGAGGACATTGTGACTCGCGAGGGCATCAAGGTGGAGTCTGCTTCTAATTCACTTCGCGTCACAGTAGCCAATGGGGAACGTCTTCAGAGCAGTGGCTTGTGTCGCAGTGTTCCGATACAGATTGGCTCCACTCCCTTTCTCCTGGATTGCTTCGCCTTGCCCATCCCAGGAGTCGACCTGGTGCTCGGTATCCAATGGCTCCTGACTTTGGGCCCTATCATTTGGGATTTCCAGCACCTTACCATGACATTTTGGCATGGCGACCATCAGGTTACCTTACAAAGCACCACAAGTCGTTCCACCGCTATGACCGCATGGGCTACCGACACAACCGATCTCCTCGACGCATTATTGCATCAATATAAGGAGGTGTTTGACCCACCAACAGGATTGCCACCCTCACGGGCATATGACCATCGCATTCATCTCATTGTTGGCACGGATGCAGTGGCAGTTCGACCATCTGGATATCCTCGATTCTGAAAGATGAATTAGATACGGTGTCTTGAAATCTTTGCGCCCGAGGCATCATTCGCGTCAGTACATCGGCCTTCTCATCACCAGTGTTATTGGTTAAAAAGAAGGATAACATGTGGCGTTTTTGTGTGGATTATCGTGCCTTAAACGATAAGACCATTAAAGATAAATTTCCTATTCCCGTCGTTGAGGAATTATTGGATGAACTCAAAGGAGCCCGCTTCTTCACTAAAATGGATCTCCGCTCCGGGTACCATCAGGTCCGCATGCACCCCGAGGACATCCACAAGACAGCATTTCGTACTCATCATGGCCATTTTGAGTTCTTGGTGTTACCTTTTGGTCTTTCCAACGCTCCGGCCACATTTCAAGCATTGATGAATGATGTTCTTGGACCCTTTCTCCGCCGTTTTGTGCTAGTTTTCTTTGATGATATTCTTATCTACAGCACATCTTGGGCGGAGCATCTCTGTCATATTCGCTTGGTCCTCCAAGCGCTACACCAGCACAGTTTGTTTCTCAAGCGCTCCAAGTGCTCCTTTGGTACATCATCGATGGAGTATCTTGGCCATGTAATTTCTGCTGCCGGCGTCGCTATGGACCAACAAAAGTTACTGATGGTGGTGAATGGCCGACTCGATTCGATCCGCCGTGTCGCGCCTTCTTGGGATTAGCAGGATATTATCGACGCTTTATCGTCAATTTCGGTGCCATCGCCGCCCCTCTTACCAAGCTGCGAATCCTTTTCCTGGACTGAAGAAGCCGGTCATGCCTTTCAGGCCCTCAAACAGGCAATCACTTCCGCCGGCAGTTATTCGGTGCCGACTTCAACCGCTCCTTCATCATCGAATCGACGCCGGTCCGGTTTTAGTCTTTGTTCTTCATCAAGGTGTTGGGCCAATTGCCTTTTACAATGCCGATTGCGACGCCACATCAAGCTCGCAGCTTGCGAGCGGGAGTTGATCGGCTTAGTCAAGCGATGAAGACACTGGCGTCCGTGCATGTGGGGTCGCCCTTCCTCATCCGTCTTGACCACTCTGACCTCAAGTTCCTTTTGGATCGGTAACTTGACCACCATACCTCAGCATCAATGGGTGAGCAAACTGGGTCGGATTTGACTTCACCGTGGAATTCCGGCCGGGTCGCCTGAACACAGTGGCTGATGCACTATCCCGAAGGGACAGGGACCATTCAGATGCGTCTCTGCATGCCTTGACAGTACCATCCCTCTCCATGTTTGACGATCTGCGCCGTGCTTTACCAGCCGAGACAGCATGGACATCTACACTCACCAACATCCAGGAAGGCCGTCTCACTGATCCTTGGTCAATCCGGGATGGACTCATTTTGTACAAGGACCATATTTTTGTACCAGCTGATTCTTCTTTTGTCGCCACCATTGTCATTGGTCACATCAGTCGGCCATGAGGGGTGCAAAGACCCTTACTCGGTGAGGGATTTTCACATCGAGTGATTCACGGATTATCGAGACTTCATCGCGATTGCCCCACCCGCCAACAACAAAATCGACCACCTCCATCTGGCGGTCTATTGCAACCCCTCGAGGTACCACATTCGGTCTGGGCTGACATTGCTATGGATTTCATTGAAGGGCTCCCTAAATCAGGCGGCAAAATAATCATTTTAACCGTGGTTGACCGTTTTTCGAAGGCCGCCCATTTTATTCCTTTGTCTCATCCTTACACGGCGGCATCTGTGAGCCGAGTTTTCTTTGACAATATTGTGAAACTCCATGGCATCCCATCCTCCATCGTCACCGATCGGGATGTGGTCTTTACTAGTGTCTTTTGGAAGGAACTATTTCAGTTAGCCGGCGTTCGACTCAACATGACTTCAGCCTATCATCCGCAGTCTGATGGGCAATCCGAGGTCACCAACAAAATCATTGCCATGTATTTGAGATGTTTCACTGGTGACCGATAGAAACAGTGGATCCGCTGGTTACCATGGGCCGAATATTGCTATAACACTTCTTACCAAACATCGTTGAAGACAACACCGTTTCGAGTGGTCTATGGCCGCGACCCGCCTTCCCTCCGTTCCTATGTTAAGGGTGAGGCATGGTCACCAGCCGTCGAAACACAGATGCTGGCTAGAGATGAATTCCTATCAGAAGTAAGGGATCGGCTCCTCCAAGCTCAGGCCACGGCACCCGCTTACTACAACCAACACCACCGTCAGGTCCAGTTCCAGGTTGACGATTGGGTATGGCTTCGCATCTCTCAGCGGCCGGCCGTTTCTCTTCCGCGGGTATCGGCCAGCAAGCTCACCCCGCTTCTATGGGCCGTACCAGATCATCGCTCTCATCGGGACAGTTGCTTATCGTCTTCGTCTTCCACCGGGAGCTCGCATTCATGACGTTTTTCATGTTGGCCTTCTTAAGAAGTTTCATGGGACCCCTCCTCAAGAACTGGCGCCACTTCCTCCTATGGTGCATGGCCGTGCTCTACAGGTGCCTGATCAAGCGCTGCGTGGACGTGTGGTGCGTGGTCTTCGCCAAGTGCTAATCCAGTGGAAGGACTCGCCGCTCGCGCAAGCAACTTGGGAGCATGTCCACCAGTTCCAGCAACTATATCCCGATTTCCACCTCGCGGACGAGTTGTTTGTCGAGGAGGGGGGAGATGTCAGGTTCGGTAACCACTTCACTCGTCGTAACCGAACCAGACAAGTAAACGGTTAAAGGGTCGGTTTGTATTACTTGCCAGAGTTTAAGTTGGATTGTATTAGAATCAGAGTTTGAGTTGGATTGTATTAGAGTCCTAATAGGATTCCTGTGGAGTAGCACTGGCTATATATAAAGCCACCAATAAAGC
Source organism: Guadua angustifolia (assembly GCA_036346375.1). NCBI lineage: Eukaryota > Viridiplantae > Streptophyta > Magnoliopsida > Poales > Poaceae > Guadua > Guadua angustifolia. Next base: position 35,832 of record JAYEVE010001369.1, on the reverse strand, counting down.
AATAAGAATCAAGCAGCAGAATACCTGTTGCCTTCCCATCTATTCTTGTCGTTCCTCTCTGCTCTTCTACCGGCACAGCGGCTGGGGTCGCCGCCGCCGTCCTGCTGGCACCGCGTGGCCGCCGGACGAGGCCGTTGATCCGCAAGCCGGTGCACCGCTACTTCCTCCGGAGCTGCGCCCATAACAATCCGACTGATGAGTTAGAACTTAGAAGCACTCTGATCCCAAGATTCCTTTACGTTCCATGGCAGTTTATTGTCTCGAGTTGTCGTCAGTGGTGTTAGACGATCAAGGGTTGCATGTATATTTTGCTAGCAAAATGAACTGTGTTGCACAATGTTGATTAGCGCTGTTGTACAATAAAGTGTATTTACATTTCGTTTGATCACTATTCTGCAATTGCTTGCTGCAGTGAATGCTTGTCTGTTTGAGATTTGGTTAGGGTAATTTTTTGTTGAATAGTTGAACTGTTGCTAACCAAAAGGAAGTGGCATACAATCATAATCTGTGTTGTTAAGTTCGGACGGAACAAAAAATATGGTGACAATTTCATATTTCTGAAGATTTATCCAACAAATTAATCTGAGTTGTAGGTTGCCAAAAAAGCATAGGCTTCGTGACATACAAGTACTTTTAATAGGCTTTACATATATTTAATTTGTAGGATAAAGTAGAACAGCTCAATACCGATATTCAAAATCTTTCATCTGCCACTACTATACATCATTGCCGGTTATGGGAGTCGGCAGTGATTGGTCGGTAGTAATACTCGGGATTATCACTGCTAGCTTAGGAATTGGTAGTAATAAGAGCTATCACTGCTAGATCGGTGTACAACCAGTAGTGACATTGGACTATCATTGCCAGCTCAAATCAAAATCCAGTAGTAATAGTTCCATATCACTGCCGGTTCTTGGACGAACCGGCATTGACAAGTCGTGCACCAAATGTTTTTATTGCATATTTTTTCTACATTATATATTTTTATACAATATTTTTCTATAGTGTATTAATATAATGCATCATTAAATCATAATTTATTGTACCATATTCATATATTTGAATTACATATTAATAAAAAGCATCGTTATATTACTATGGTATAACAATATAGTATATAAAGTATCGTTAAATCATAATTCAAATATATTAAAGCATTACAATATTTGGTTTTTACAATAGTCTGTTATGACTACATCTTATTCACTTTGGTTTTGCACCGACTCCAGTAGAAGGTGTCAAAGTAGGCATGTCATGGGTTGCGATCGAAGGAATGAGGCGATGAGGTTACTTATAGAACTCACCGTTTGGATTGATGACCTCATCATGAATGAATCCGATAATCTGTTCTTGAATTGCTAAAATTTCTGTTAGTAGTAACTTATTGGTTCTTAATTTGGAGCGTTGTTATTGAAGAAATGAGAAAGTTAATTAATGATGATATATGTTAAATGAAAGTAAAGTAAACATCAATGTGTAATTATATACCATGGCTTCATTATAGCCGACACTTTTCATGACAATTGAATGTATATTTGTACATACATAGTATGCACATAAATTGTTTCCCTAGTCCTACCTTATACATGGAAAGTCGGTTATTATTTGAAAATCTTTCTTGTAGGGATGACGCCGAACACTTTTCTTGCAATATCGTGCGAATGCCCTGTGAATGATTTTGAATAGTAATTAAACTTAAATGCAATAGAATGGAATATTGCTAGAGCAATAACGCAACGATCGAGTTTACTTGTTTAGCATGTCCCAAAAGTATTGATACAGATTAGTTGGTTTTCTCAACTAGTCCAAGACAAAAATCCTGCTAGCTTCTAACTCGATGAGGAAGAAGACCTAGTGAAACCAGCATATATATGTCAACATAGCCCATTAGTCCCCATATCGTGTTATGCAAAAATAGTAAAACGATATTAGAAGTAGGGAAATACGTACTTAAAGTTATAGGGTAAAAGTATGGTGGTTCTATATTGCAGCTTCAAGAAAGTATTAAAATAAATAGTCTTCAATATACTGTGAAGAGTCCTTTACAATTTTCTCATTGACAAGCCCCGTATCGAGAAATACTAACTTGTCATTGCCATTTCTTCTACATGTCTGTACCTCCATTATGCATAAGAAAGAAGTTAGACATGCAATTAAACAATATAAAAATGTATAATAATATACATAGAGACTTAAAATATCCACAGTCTAAGTATATTCACGTCTAGGGCATCTTGTTGGTACAATATATATAATTCCTCGAAACCCACCTAGAAGATGTTATCCCCATTGTGAAAATCCGACTCTGTGTATTTGACTGGGAACACCTCCATACCATCATTGGACCGCTGGATGTACCACTGATGGATATGTCGCAGTTGTGTTGTTAGGTGGTCTAAATGAGCTACTTCAACCAGAGGTTTCCCCATAAAGAATTTCCACCTTAGACCTTCTTGGTGAGCATGATCTCATTGAGCAGCATCTCCTAGAGCTTCCGACCTCAACGCGTCGGCACTAGCCGCCTTCAAGTATTACTTTCTGGAGATGCGCTCATAGTCTGACATTTTGCAAGATTCAGAAGCCCGCCCCATCTTTTTCACTTTTCCCATACTTAAGAAAAACTTCTGCATATTAGCATCAACTTTAGTTTTCTCAGGTGATGGTATCTTTTTGAAGTGAGATGTTACACTTGCGCTTATTTGCTTTTTCCATTCTTCTTCAATCATCTCAGCTGGTAATTTCTTTTGAGGTTGTGCCAACTTCACAGATGACTGAGATTTGTTAGACGACAATGTCGACTTCGAGATGGTGTTGGTGTTCGATTCTTACATCCACCTTCGGTCCATTTACAATTAATTATATCAAACTAAATTTCAATAAATCAATAAACAATCACAAAATAATTAAATCAATAAACATATTATAAGCATATAATTGCAAATAACAATATAATTGTAAATGATTAGATTTAAAAATCCATCTAGAAATTTTGACTATATTAAAACACATCAAACTTTTTTCATTATTTAAATATACATCTAGAATTTTTTATTATTTAGAAGATTTATTCATTTCATTTGTTATGTAGTGCTATTAAATTAAATTAATATACATCAAATAAGCATATAATTGAATATAAGGATTATTTGTAAATAATTAGATTTAAAAATGTATCTTGCAATTTTCATTATTGCAAAATCCATCTACCATTTTTCATTATTTAAATATCCATCTAGCAATTTTTACTATCTAAAATTCATCTAGCAATTTTAACTATTTAAAATTCCATATAACAAATTTCCAATTATTTAAAATAATTATAATTACATATAATGGTCCATCTAGCAATTTTCATTATTTAAAAAACCACTAAATCACTGCAACGAATAAGAATTGTAATTTATTCACTAAATTAGCAAGATCTTAATTTGAGCTCTACCGACCTCAAATGTACACACTAGACAATCACTAATTATCAAAATCTAGAACAAACTATAAAGTAAAATCTAACTACAAATATAATGTAGATCAAGTTACAAACCTTAAAGAAGAAATACGAGATAAATTTTGGTACAATTTTTTAGCACGAGTCACCAAAATGATAGCCACTTATCAAAGCTCCTCTCTATTCTACTCGGTCGGTGAGAACACCTATATAAAGAAACTTATCACTGTCGGTTCTGTACAGAACCGGTAGTGATAATGTTGGATTGCACAAGAAAATACTTATCATGCGAGAAAATACTTATCACTGCTGGTTCAAGTAAAGCCGCAGTGGAAATTTTGATATCACTGCCGGTTGGTAACAGAATCGGCAATGATACGTCACTACTGGTTTTTGATATAAACCGGTAGTGATATCTTGTTATCACTGCTGGTTTTTTTCACGAACCAGCAGTGATACGTGTCTCCCCTAGAAGGACTTTTGAACCGGCAGTGATATGTTATCACCGCCAGCTTTAGCCCAATTGGTAGTGATATGCCGACAAGGATGTACTGTTCTGTAGTAGTGTGCACTCCTTTTAACACCATGAAGAACTTGATCAGTGGACTCTTGTAGCAATGTTGGCCCATCGGAGTTTTTGTGGGGCCCAAATATGCAAATCTGGACCATCTATGTATATCGCACTAGTTCAAGATCACGCTAGTGCACACAGTGGCAACATAGATCAATATCATAATCATACACATTTGAAACATAATAAAAGACTTTATTTATTGAATAAAGGACAATTAGTTAACCTTATGGTCAACTTTATATTATTATACCACACAAGGCTCAAACTAATATAGATAAAACTGCAGTGAATCAAAAACATAGTAAATAGACCATCAATATGCGACAGGCAATTGAAAAGATTCACACCCTAGAAATTCGCCTCCTCTTGGTACTCCTTCAAAGTAGGTATAAACTCCTCTACCACTAATGATTTTATTATGGCAAAGGTGAGTACTTAAAGCACTCAATAAGTTGTCACATAATACAATTTTAATATAACTATATACAAAACTTATTCCAAATGAATAGTAAACATGGTTAATTTGCAATAAAATAGCATTTACAAATGAATGCAATAAATATATTGAAATGATGTAACATTAGTCAGTAACTCTCAGGCACACTGCCCTAAACAACTTCCAATATTTTGAATGGCACACAACCTCCCTTCCTATGTTTCATTTTATAAAATCTAACACTTGACTGAAATTCTTGAGTGTTGTCCATAACCAAAGATACGATTATACAAATAGATTTATACTCTGTAGATGTTACACACTTTATCCATAAGATATGATCAATCTTATACCGTCAGCCATAATATGTACCCATCGACACGCGGCTAAGAAGATCATAATAAAACCTTTTGAAAACTCTATCCAAACATAGACCCTCCCGATAAGCCTGAACTTGCTATTTTTCCCTCACATAGAGCAGAAGAATAGGAGGGACTTATCGTTGGACAAGGATACACCCTCACCTAACCACACACAGTTTGGTCTTCCATCTAAGGCATCATATGTCAAGACTCAGTAACTTATTGAGTTAGGTCTATTTCATTCCAAACTTGTGGTTTGCATGATTAGCCCAATTCAATGGCTTGAAAGGTTAAATCTTTAGTTGATCGAGACAAGACCTCCACATCAACCCAAATATCACATAGACCCACCATGACACACATCCCCTTGCCACTTGCTCCAATCCAAATTAGTTACCACCCTAGTTGATTATCGTGCAACATATGATATCAACAACTCAACATCATTGAGTGACAACACATGACGCATCCTTTCATAAACATATTTCATATTCAATTAGTCTTGATTGGATTTGAAATTTCAAAATGATATCAATAACCGATTGTTGGGCTAAGCAACTACTCACGATCTAATCAATCCATATTGGCATCTATTACCAACTAATAATTATCCATGCTAGGATGACAAATAATCATGGCATACAAATGATAAGATAGGTATAACTCAATTGGGTTGAATAGCTAAATTCAAAATTAATTGAAAACAAATATAGGCATAAAATAACATACAATAATTTAAAACAACATAGCATTTTAAAGCTAGATTCAATATAATCAAAGCACAACATACCTTGGAATGACCCAAAGATCATCCTCACTTAACTTAGGGAGAATTTGTGAAATGCATTGACCTAGTCGGCAAACACCACAACAGCTACATGGTTACGACTTGGTCGATAAAATTCCTTCAAGCCATGATATGAACTTTCATCACAAATTGAAGATGATAATGTGTTGTCCTATCATCTACGACATAACAACAAATTTTGCAGCTTCGATGGATTGTCTTGTTATTATTTTGACCTTGAGACAAGTAAATATCAATTGTCCATATATCTACACTACTACAAAAAAGGCCATCACAGACGGTTCAAAAATGTCATTACATATGGTTTTATGAATTGTCTATAAGCATGTATTAGTGACAATACGGTGTATCACAAGCTCCTATCACAGATTGTTCTTGGTACAAATTGTCTTTGATAATAGAGTATCATAGATGGTTTGTGTAAAAAAACCGTCTATGATCTAGATATTTTTCTTCCTCTCTTGAAAGAACTTCCATGATTAGTATTTGTTCTTGGAAATTTTTTGCTCTTTGGATATTTCTGCAATGATATTTACAAGGGACAACCATTTATAGATTTTGCAATTGAATATCTAAACATCCGAGATGTATGGAGGCAACAGCTTGTCTGATCAGGAAAGTCTTAAAATATGAACCTTTATAGCACTTTCATCTCCTTATTCTAGTGTTGATGAATTCCAAGGAAAAATCCAATTACATCCACTATTCATCCGGAAAATTGTCATACTCTGATTTATCTTTCACTTTATCCTCATCCCCAAATGAGAATGCCATAGGACCTAATTTCACTTTGGTCTTGCGTAGAAACATGATCTTATGACAACATTTTAGTTCCAACAAACAAGACACTATTCAGTAATTAGATTAATTCAAGATAAGCAAATATTAAGGATAATTTTAGGTGACAATACATTGAGAAGATATGATACCACAAATATTAACAAGCACACATTGAAAAACAATATTATTTGATAGATCAAGATAAGGAGACCTTAGCGCTTTTATATGTCTAAAATCATATGTGCCATCCCTGAAGTTCCAAAGCTCCAGCATAGCGCCTATTTGTTTGATACCAATAACTGGTTGACTTCTAGTCACATCTCTTAATCCCTACAAAAATAATCAATTGTTGTTGTGAAAAGCGTGTCTTGGTATATTATCAGTAACCACGTCAAATTAAATACTAGAAACCTTTATATCGTCTCTATAACTTAGCTTTGGCTTCTTCCAGCTCTACATTCACCCTGCGCTCCTTAATGATAATCATAAGTAACTTGTTGAAAGATTTAATATGTTGCGATTTATCACCTATATCTTTTAGTTTTTGTCTCATCTCATAAATCTTTTTTTGTCAATTCTGAATCTTCTTTACTTTCTCTCCATTACATCAGGCTTTCCAACTATCTCCACCTTAAGTTTTTGTTTAGCATCCAATAGCTTTTGCATGCCATTAGATATGTTTGTAGGCTTTATTTTTTGTGCAATTTGTAGTCATTGGGACAAAAAATAAATGGTCATGGTGAGGTTTGAATTTTGTAACAAACTTAACTTAGTCCTCTAATCATGCAAGTTTGACATAATTTGCAAAGTTAGATTTCAAAGTTACAAAAATCTCTATACATTTACATTCTTTGAACATTTAAGTAAATAAGACAACCTCTTAACAAAAAGATCTAGATTTGTCAGAAAGATCCAATAATGGTACTCAAAATCAATGCAAGATCTAATTCTTGCATATATCTCCTAATTCAAACCACCGCCTGATGAGCATGATAGAGTTTTAAAATAAACAATGGTCATCCCTTGTTCCTAGCAATTAGTCAAGTGCTACCAAATTCCATCTTGATCCTTCTCGTAATGCAAGCAAGCTACTGCAACCCTACAACGTTTGAGATGATGTTTTTGAGCATCGAAAAATAATCCATCATACAACTACACAACAGAATCACAAATGGAGAAATAATCAAACAATAGATGTAGACTTGAGATTTTTTTATATATGTACAAAATTGGTGCTACATCATGAACATCATGAGGCTTCCTATAGATTCAACATCATGAACAATTACTTTATGATACATTTTAGGACCAGAAGCACAAACAATCTTAGCAATAATACAATCAAAGAATAAATAATGAATAATGTTCAAACCATGCATATGGCCAAGGGCTCAGGGAGGAGGCAGCGATGAGCATGGGGGAGGAGGAGGCAAGATGCTCAAGTGGGAGGAGTGTGACGGGCTCATGAAGGAGGAGCGCGGACTCAGGGGTGGAGGTGTCGAGGACGGGTGGCAATGACAGGCTCAGGAAGGGGGCCTGAGGTCGGTGAAAGAGATTTTGTTTAGGTAAGGTTTACGGGGGCAAACCCTAGATATATATATATATATATATATATAATAATAGGGAAGTATTATTATAGATGGTTCCACTGCTACAGGAATATACATCACAATCGACTCTTTTTCGTCATCACAGTCAGTTCTGGTGGTGATACAAAGTTATTAGACAGTGATGAGGTGGTGCTATCACAGTCGATTTTTGCTCAATTGTGATAAACGCATCAACACAATCAGTTCTTGGTCAAAAGCGATAGTGACGAACGCCTCATCACTATCGGTTCTTTCTCAGAAGTGATAGTATGAGGGCCTCATCACCATCGGTTCTAAGAAAGAACCGATAATGATAAGGCACTCATCACTATCGCTTCTTATAAAGAAACTATGTCCATTTGTACACCTTCTCAAAAGCAGCACATTACATACAGTATGCACATATCACATTCACACAGCATATTACACACAATATGCACATATCACATTCACAGAATACAAACACTTTATTGCAATACGCATATCACATTGGTTTACAATATAGAACACAAACATACTTAATAGTTAGTACACATATCACATTCACATATATAATTAATATTGTTTACATACTGTGCAGTAGGAGCCTTCAGGATCTCTAAACCTACTATCCTCGAATATAACTTCTACCCAGTACCACTGGCATAAGTGGTCTTGTAATTTGTTGAGTTCTTTCCTTTGTAAGCTCTTCTATGGGATATCGATGTTCTGCAAAATAGAAATGAGTGCACAAATTTAAGTTTTACAATTTGTATGTAAAAGACTATATATATTATTATGCATGTACATATCCCTTAGGGAAAAGCTTTGAGCTACTCGACCACGATTAGTATGTGATGCATAATATAGATTAAGAGGGCATGTATCTAGAGAACACTAGGAAGTTGTTACCGAAATCTACTCTGGAGTTGTACAACAGCTCAGGAACTTACTTGAGCCACATATTCTCGAATTGTCCAAAAACGTGGACAATTCAAGACTACTTGCTTATAAATATATCATTTCAGCATATTTATAAACAAGCACCCTCGAACTGGAGATATAGGTTATGCAGCCTAAACTCTAACATTTATCATATGACAGTAACGATAATTTCAGATTAATATGAGAGCACTATAAAGATAATTAAATGGAAGTGTGCTTGTCAAATAAAGGGTGAGAAATCTGAGAGGATACATACAATTCCACTGCAACCTAAACTTTATTTTTGACATATCGAAATTACCTAGTGCAAAATTGAAGGATTTAAAAGAATGCTCACATTTTGAAGAAAACCACAAATAAGGGAAAAAGAGGAGAAATTTCCTCAAGCTAGGTTTTCAAATTTACCCTCTTAACACCCAGCCTTCAGGATTTTAAATTTTCTCTCCCAAGTATTGCTTCCAACTAGAATATATGCTGTTTTTTCGGGTTGCGGTGATTTTCTTAGCCTCCGGAATAATAATAAAGGAGAGTTTAGTTTGAGGTATTGTAACATCCCAAAATTTAAGTTTTGGAATTTTGAATTTGAAAATGAATCATTTGCATTTTTCTTGAACTAATCAAAGCTTAATTTGAACTTTCTATTAATGAAAGGTTCATTGTGCTTCAAGAAACTTTTCTGTATTTTTTGAGATTTTTATTAATTTATTTGCTTTTATTTATTTTTTGGAATTTTCTTAATTCAAAAATGTTTTTATTTCTTAAAAAGTTTTTTGAGCCAAATCTTCCACCGGCCCACCTCTACTCAGCCTATTTCCATAGCCGCTACGCCTTCATTGGCACAGCCGTCGCTCTATCCTGGCCTACTCCACAGCCACGCTGGCCCAGTAGCTCAGCTCAGCCGCACGCGCTCCCACCGTCATCACTAATAAATCCTAGCCGTGCTATTTTCGGTGTTCGTGCCGTGCACACCTCCCTAGGCCTATTTAAGCCGCCACCAATCCCTGTATGAGCTTTCTCGTCACGTGTTGCTCCTTTGGCCTAATCTTTCATCACCCAAGCCACCATCATTGCATCGCTCGAGCTTGCTACGGAGTGCACCGCCAGCCGAATCCCTTCCTTCCCATCGATCTCCTCCATCTGAGCCTCTGCCGATGCCTAGTGCACCTTCGTGTTGCTCTCATTGCACGTGCCTAGATCCGTGAGAAAAACATCCGATCCATCACTCTTTCATCATCGGTCGGGTCGTCTTCTTCCTCGCCGGCGGGAGCACACCACCTTTCTTCACCAGAGAATGAAGCCAAACTTGAGTTGACATATCCGTCCACATGGCGTCCACCTCACTACCACATTGCGCCACATCAGCCCTAGAGTCCACGCAACCGCCCCATCAAAAGATGACGCCAGCAGGGATGTTAGCCCCAGCTACTATTTTGCAGACCTAGTCTACCATAGATCATAGCATCTTTGCGGACTCGGTCTATGGACCAAGGGCCCCACATGTCAGCCAAATTAGATTTTTGATTTATTTTTTTATTTTGGGAAATTGATTGTTGACATCAGTGATGCATCATTAATTGATTTTCTAGTAGAAAAATAAATCAAAAAAATTGATTTTTCTCTTTTATCCTTTCTCTCTAAATTTAATTTTTTCAGAGGTCCGTTCTCTCTCATACGAATTCCGATTGAGGCGATTCAAGTTTGTAAATTTTTCTAAAATCAAGCTCTACATTCTAGAGCTATTTACTTTTAAAGTTGAGCTTGTTTAGTTCTTTGTTTGGTATTTATTTGGATTCGTTGCTTTTTTTTATAGAAGATGCGTATCTCAAGGGAGCAAACGGAGAATTTTAAGATCAAAACTTGGCACCACCGAGGGCGAGGGTGTGGATAAGGGGAGACACCATTGAGGGGGAGGGTGCTGCCTGGAGTCGCCACCAAGGGGTGAAGGCACCGCCGAGGGGGAGGGCGCACACTAGCTAGGGTTGCAAACTGAGTGTGCACGCGGGACTTAGTGAATGGCAAGTGCGGGACTTAGTGAATGGCGCGGCAAGGGGTTGGCCCATCCCAGATGGTTCTAGGATTGAGCCATTTGGGATAAAGTCATCCCAGATGGTTCAAGCCTAGAACTGTCTAGGATAAAGTCATCCCAGACGGTTCAAGGCTAGAACTGTCTGGGATGAGCTATTTTATTCTTTTTCTTTGTCGTCAATATATATTTAAGTTCGTTATGTATAAACATATATGTCATGTATTAAAATTAATTATAATACATACATCTTATTAATTATAATACATACATCTCATCTAGTATAATACATACATCTCAGTAATTATAATCAATACATCTCAGTAATTATAATTAATGCATCTCATTAATTATAATACAGGAACACTTGTGTCGGCGTATTTCACCTGACAAGATCCCATCGATGGACAGAATAGGGTACTCTGTAGACGGAAGTTATGGTTCGGTAGAGGGCATCTTTATGGCTGGAAACCCTAATGTCTCTCAACGATGGATCCAGGAGTTAGCAAACCAGTGGACACACGATTTACCCAGGTTCAGGCCCCCAGCTTGGGTAATAGCCCTACGTCCTGCTTGATCTTTGTTGAGGATGGGTGGAGGTGTTTACAATGGCTATCTGTTCTGTGCTCTAGCAAGTGTTCTCTTTCCTCTACGCAGTCAGTCTGCTAGCCAGCTTCCAGCCCTTTCCTCTCATGCACCAAGGCGCCCTTATATAGACGGGCCAGCCTGGGCAGGAGAGGTGGCTCCATATTTATCTACAATACATTAATTACACCCATCATTCCAGCTTCCACGTCGACCCACGACTCATTTATTACATACCCCTCCGTGGCCTTGTCTCTGAGCCTCACTTAATGTCGGTGAGAAGCCTCGCCCGGTCAGCCCGGGATAGGACGCCCCTGCAACGGGTTGGTAAGAGGCGTCAGAGGGACGAACCGTCGTCGTGTCGAAAGCTGGATCCTTGACAATTAATGACCCTGCCACGAGGTGCCAGGGGAGAGAAACTTCGACGCGAAGCCTTCCCCTCATTCCTTTGGTTGCCTTCGTGACCTGACAAGGGAGGCCCAGACGCCCGCCCACTTGCTAGGCCGCCTCAAAAGCCGACGCCATGTGGGCCGCCCGCCCGGCGAGCAGGGCATGACCACCAGGCTGCTCGCTAGGGGGCCGCATGGGCTTCTCACCCAGCGGGCAGGGCGTGATCGCCCGGCTGCCCGCCAGGGTGCCACATGGGCGCTTCGCTTTGGCGGCGGCGTAACCGCCAGTTGCCGCCAGGTCGCGTGGGCTTCTCGCCTAGTGGGCGGCGTGATCGCCCGGCTGCCGCCAGTGCCGTGGGCGCTTCGCCCGCAGCGAGCATAACCGCCGAGCTATTCGCCAGAGGGCGTGGGCTTCTTGCGTAGGCGGCGTGATCGCCGATCGCCGCCAGTGCCCACGTGGCGCTTCGCCGAAAGCGGCGTGACCGCCATCTTTGCTTGCCAAGGGCTCGTGGGCTTCTCGCCCGTGAGCGGCGTGATCGCCTGGCTGCCCGCCAGGGTGCCACGTGGGCCACTTGCCCGGCAAGCAGGGCGTGACCGCCAGGCTGCTCGTCAGGGGGCCGCGTGGGCTTCTCACCAAACTGGGCAAGGCCACTTCTTGGGCCTATTATTTCTGCAGTGGAGAGGGTACCCCGGTGCAAAGTACACCGACAACTTGGTATAAACATGATGACCTCATGATAACTCCACTTGCTTATTCTTTTATACAAAAATTAGCCTTTCGCAATGATCAACACGTGTGTAGCTAACTGCCTTAGGTTGGTATTCCTGGATTGTGACGTCGGTACCAATAGGAGGCAACTCATTGAACTGATTATATTCTTCCTCATCTACCACATTCTCGACTCCGACAATCCTCCTTTTTCCTAGAAGAACAACGTGGTGCTGCTTGTTGGATGGGTCGATTACGTAGAAGACTTAAACAACTTGATTGGTGAGAACGAATGGTTCGTCTTGGTATCCGACACGTTCGAGGTCCACAATTGTGATGCTGTACTTGTAAACCTTTATGTGCTACAGATTAACCCAACGACACCAAAATAAGGGGATCTTGAATAGTACGTAGTCAAGCTCCCAAATTTCCTCAATGAACCAATTAGTACGAGCTCCTCGTCGATCCAAAGATATTCAGTAGATCGATCACGAACTTGCTTTAACGTTCGGTTTAATGCTCTTCATGTCCTGATTTCTCGTGTAAAATGTGTACCCATTTAAGTCATATCCTTTCCATATTACAACCGTAAATGCTGGCCCTTTTACCAACCATGTCAGCGTATCACCTAACAAGCTTCCAGTAATGGGTTGTCGCTCCTTGAACCATTTGTTGAACTGAAGGTTATGCTGTCTGATGATTCAGTACTCCTGCCACATTGGATTCTCCTGCTGTAGCCAGTTCTTGTGCTCGTCGATATATGGGGCCACAATAGCTATGTATTGCAAAACTGTGAAACGGGTTTTCGCGCACGCAACCAGATCAGGCATGATTACTTTCCTTCTGATGGTCCCTATGCCCTGGAGCCTCCCCTCATGGCAGGATCGAGGCACACCTATCGGTTCGACCTGAGCAATGTGATGATCTAATCGCACATAGTTTTATCCACAAACCGTTCGTGATGTCACTTGACATCACACAGAACTGTGTGATGTCAAGTGACATCACGAATGGTTTGTGAATAAAACCATCTACGATGAGATCATCACAGACAGTTTTATCCAGAAACCGTCGTGATGTTCCCCTTTGTCTTCCCAATGCAGGCGCGCACAGTGTTTCGAGTTGATCATTTCATCTTTCGAGAGAATTAAAACCATCTGTTCAAATTCCACTTTGAAGATCGTGTTTCAGGCAACGTTTCGTTTCCATAATGCAGATCGTTAATTGCACTTTCGCGGCAATATATAACAACAGAGAGGCTGATCGACCGCCTCTATACTCGATCGAGCAACAAAAAAAACATCCTCTCCGACACCGCCATGAGCAACAAGAAAGATATCCCTACCTCCTCTGTTGGCTCCGCCACCTGGCCTCCGACGAAGGCTCCACCACGGCCATCGCCTTCGCCTCTAGTACCGTCAACAAACCCACTGCCACCATCGACTTCGCCTCCGAGACCCCTGCGGCAATGGCTGCGTTGCCATGCCGGTGCCATACAGATGAATCTACCAGCCGTTAGTTACTCGTCGCCCGCCGCATTGGGCAGTACCGCTCCAGCTGCCTCTGCCTCAAGTGTTGTCCTCGGGCAAAAGTGTCCACCGCCAACATCCTTCGACGACGACAATGACGCTAGCTACGACTCATCGGAGGGCTATCGTGATACGGTGAGTGGAGGATGACCCGACGAGCCCGGCTCGGCGAGGACCCGACAGTCCACGGCGGCGACAGCGACTCACAGAGAGCGAGAGACCAGATCGGCAATTAAGTAGTGTTTCCTAGTAGTAGTATCTTTCCCATCCAGTAGTCTTTTGTAAGGAAACTTTTGTATATTGTGATGCGCATGCAAGAAGCTTGTTCTCATATATATAATGCAAGAAGCTAGTTCTTATATTAATTCAGTAGTCTTTTGTAAGATATGTTTCGCGCGTTTACTTTCTGAAGTATTCACTGACAGCTGGGGCTCAAAATTCACTTATTGGAATTGATCATCGCGGACAATTTGTAGATAAAATCGTCTATAATATTTTCATCATCACAGACTATTTTATCCACAAAACGTCTGTGAAGTTATTACCTGTTATCATAGTCGATTTGTTGATAAAACTGTCTATGATATTTCCCTTATCATAGATGGTTTTATCCACAAACCGACTGTGAACTTCTCGATTTCATCACAGACGGTTTGTGGATGAAACCGTCTATGATAATCCGATATCACAGACAATTTCATCCACAAACCATCTACAATGTGCTCGAAACATATCACAGATAGTTTTTGAAAAAAACATTAGTGATAACGTGTCTAATATAATCCCTTTTGTAGTATTGAATGGTGTGTTCACTAGCTTCCCTAGAATAACACGAAGAGATATCATTAACTGTAAAGCTCAAGCTCGCCAGGTCCCTTTCGGTAGCAGCGTCTCACTTTTCTAGTCATGTCGTAGGCCTAGCACGCTACATTTTCCTTGCAATCATGCCAAATGGTCCCCCCAATTAACCAAGAGGCACATGGCCGCATTGAGATGTCTCATTAACACAATAAGTTGAACCAACCTGAAAGATTGCATTGGTGACTAGAGGGGGTGAATAAACACCAAATAAAAACTTCCCCTCCAAGAGTTTCAAGCCTCTCTTATGTAGAGACAACAAAAAGAGCCTCTCTTTCTGTAAAGCCAACAAAAAGAAACAATAAGTCCAGTATTAGTTAAAAGAGCATTCATGACACATTTCTTAAAGGACCAACTAAAGTGATAAGCCAAGTAAGCACTGGGTAGGTGTCCAATCCTCTCGGGTAAATATTAAACATAGCACATTCTCCATAACAAGAACTAAGACAACCTTAGATCAGCTGCGAACCTTGATCTGATCTTGCTCGTAAGATTTTAATGATCAGCGTGGTCTTGGATCAATTCCCACACATCCTAGCAAGCTAGATCAAGGCATGATCAACTCCTAGAACAAAAAGAACATGATCTTTTGAAATCTTTCTTCTTGCTACAACAGACTGTTGATCAAGAAAGGAAATGAGAGGGCCTAGATGATTGATATATGTTCCAGAGATATACCATCCATCAATCACTTATATCCTTGGCTTAAGATCAAACAAGAAAGATAAAAAAGAATCAAGAGAATATAGAAGGAGGTGATTGCAAACAAAGCAAAACAAGAACTAAAATATAAACACAAACATGAACACGGTTCTTGCACTGGAACTACTTTTATTTATTGGAATGATGGTTTGCAAAGCCTCACAATTAGGTGGTCAAAATCTCATAGAGTATAAAAATACTAAAATCCTTCACAAGACACACTCACACCCTCATCTAGAGAGTCACCCTCCCCCACTATTTATAGTACTCTGGGAGTAATCTCCATCTTAGATGATTTTCTTGAACCTCAAGAATCTCATCAAGAGTGCAGATTCACTCACATCCTTATATATGGGTTAACCCGAAACCCAACAACTTCACGGGTTTTAACCATATCCTTTAGCATCTTCACCATGATAGCTTTAACTTTCTTGACCGTTCTGGACTTAGACTCCTATCTGAGCCTAGTCCCAGTCCATGCTATTATCTGCCATGTCCATCACTTTAGTTCTTTGTCTTCCTGCCTCGCAACCACCTCCTGACCTCAATCATCTTCCAGTGTCCCTTAACCGTTCTGGACCTCAGCTCTCCTAACCTAGTCCTGGTCTCCTCTGTCTCACCATGACCAAGCACCAAAGTCCTTCAACCAACATAGACAAGAAAACCATCACATAGCAATGTCCAACATCATATGCACAGAGATGTCCCACATCAAAAGATTCCATATTGGATCATTTAGCATGTGATCACCTTGGCCCATAACCATTCTTGTCCATGACCACTTTAGATATGTCTAGACCACTTACGACCAATCAAACAGAGGTCTAGAGCACCCAAGGCTAGACCACTTCAACAGAGGTCACGACTACAACCACAGTGGCCCTTAGAAGTCTAGACCACTTCTATAGTAGTTATGACCTCTCACACAGTGATCCTTAGAGGTCTAGACTATTTCCATAGTGGTTTAGACTACTCTTATAGTAATCATGACCTCTCTCATAGAGGTCTGGACTTATCCCATAGTGGTCTATACCACTCTTACTGTGGTTGCAATCACTCACAACAAGGCCAAGATCACTTTGGGCAAGCCCAAGACCTCTCAAATCAAATTGCTCATGACAAAGCAATCTCATATCAAACTGAAATCTGAGCATTACATACTCAATACACAGTCAATTACTCATCACAGACATAGATAGACTATCTCTCAGAACCAACTCACCACAAGCAGTGCTATGCCACACACTATGCCAACTGGTGCAATGTAATTAAAGTATCCAAATAGGTCATGAGCACGGCCGTGTACTCTAGTGGACTGGTAGCAGAAATTCCTCAGTTCTAGAAGACAAGACCAAATCAAAGCTGCAATATGATAATTGTGCCTTTCTAATGGTGAAAATATTTTTCACCAAGCCGAGTTTGATCTGCTCCGTGTTCAAACTTACTCCACTTGGGTGACGGGGCATTTGTTGGACAAGATTTTGTACAGATTTTTGTTTTAAAAACTAAAAATGTAGATGATAGATAAATACAAAGTGCAAGTTCTAATACTTGTGCACGCTGCCAAAAGTCTGAAAAAAGAAATGCATTGATGTTCATGCATGAACCACTACTCTGAGAATAGGTCATCACTTGCCGGTTCGTCACGCCATCTTTAGGTTATGGTAGCGGCGATCATTGATCGGCGATGATACTCGGGGTTATCCTTTGCCACGAGGAACGGCGGTGATAATAGATATCCTTGCGGTTCATTATACAGCCGCGGTGATATTAGACTATCTCTGCGGTTTACACTAGCATCCGGCGGTGATACTCAACTATCTCTGCGGTTCAACCTAGAATCGGCGTTGATATATATATCTCTGCCCGGCTTATCGACAAACCGGCGGTGATCATGTATATCCTTGCGGTTCCTAAACAACCGGCGATGACAACCGAATTCGAAAAAATTTGTAGATGTACTTCATAGATTACTCTACCTATGTATAAAATTGCGGTTCAAATTCAATACATATGAGGACTTACAAAAAGAGTTTTTGTAAGTCCTCATATGTATTAATTTTGAACCTACATTTTATAACAAATAATCTATAATACATCTAAATTCAGAGATTCGTGACTTTTATTAGTTGGTGTGCACGATGTGTACAGGGAAGGCTGTGTGCATATGATATGTTGCCTTCAAATATATAGTATATGAAGCGTCGTTAGATCATAATTAAAATATATTAAAGCATCACAATATTTAGTTTTTTACAATTAATAGTCATTCACAAATGTAGTGTGAGTACATCTCGTTCACTTTAGATCGAAGCTTAGTCGTGGAACTGCGCCCTTTGGATCGATGACACGATCGTCAATGAATCGGCGATATGCTCTTGAATTGCTAAATTTTCTTTCGACGATGGCGATTGGTTCTCGGCTTGGAGCTATTTGTTATTGAAGAAAAGAAATTTAATTAATGATGATAGATGTTAAATGAAAGAAAAGTAGGCATGAATGTGTAATTATATACCATGGCCGTTATAGCCGACACTCTTCGTGACAATTGAATGTAAATTTGTACATCGTAGTATCTTTATAAACTATTTCCAGTCTGTCTCATGCATGGAAAGTCTGTTATTACTTTGAAAGTTATCACAGTAGGGAAGATCACGGACCACCTTTCTTGCAATACCATGTGAATCGTTGTGAATGATTTTAAATAGTAATTAACCTTAAATACAATAGAATAAAATATTACTAGAGCAATAGCATAGCGATCGAGTTTACTGTTCATCATCTTCCAAAATTATGTTCATACTCACGAAGTTCTTTTCTCCACGAGTCCAAGACATAAACCTTGCTAGCTTCTAACTTCGATGTGAGGAGGACCCGATGATAACTAGACATATATGTTAACCTGACCTATTAGTCCCACACCGTGTCCATAAAAATAGTAAAACAATATTAGAAGTAGGGTATCGTCTTGAAAGTTATAGGGTACAAATCGGAGGTTTTCTTTCTCGGCTTGAAGAAAGTCTTAAATAAATACTCTTCAACAAACTTTGGGTTATCACGGACGAGTTTCGTTAACAAGCCCGGATCGAGAAATCCTAAATCTTCATCCTTATTTTTTGCACATAAGCGTATCTCCATTCTACATATGTAAAAAAAGTTAGACATCTGATTGAGCGGTAGAAGAATATACAATAATATAAATAGAGACTTAAAAAGTCCACGGTCGACCCGATGGCGCGTCGAGCATCTGGCGGTACAACATAAACAATTCGCGAGAACTCTAACGAAACATGCCATCCCCATTGTGAAAATCTGAATCTTTGTATTTCACCGATCGCCCACATACCCTCTTAGCACCTGCTGCATGTATCTTGATGGGCCAGCCGCAATTTTGTTGTTAGGTTCTCTAAATCTTTTGGGAGCCATCGGTTGCCCTTAATGTACTTCGGCTTAGACCTAGCTCGTAATTACGGCGTTGTTCGCGACATCTTTTGAGCTTGCGACATCGGCGTCTCGGCACTAGCCATCTTCAAGTTTTGCTTTACGGAGATCGCTCGTAGTCAAACATTTCGAAGGTTGAAGCCATACTGTCTCTTTGGCTTTTGCCATACTCAAGAAAAACTCCTGCGCATTAGCATCGACTTTAGTCTTCTCGGGTGATGGCACCTTTGGGAAGTGAGATGTTACCTCGGCCTTCGTTTGCTCTTTGCGTTCTTCTTGATCATATCGGTGGTAATTTCTTCCGAGTGTCTTTGCCTTCACAGATGACCGAGATTTGGTACAAGGCGATCACGGACTTCGAGATGGTCTTGATGTTCGACTCTTCTTATGTCTTGGTTGAGGAGTTGGACTTTTCTGGTGGTCTTGGGAGGAGGAGTTGGACTTTTTACGGATGGTGCTGGCGGAGGAGTTGGACTTTTCTGGTGGTGCGGCGGAGGAGTTGGTCCTTTTGTGGATGGTGCGGCGGAGGAGATGGACTTGTCCTAGCGGTGCCGCGGAGGAGTTGCACTTTTCATGGCGGCAGTCTGCGTGTGGAGAGTCGGCTCATCATCATCGTCGTCGTTATCGGCCTCATCGTCAAGGCGAACATAATCAAGCTCTTGCGCCCGAAAGCCATGCACGTTTTCTCCAAGTTTGTTTTTCCGTCCTCGCCGGAATCTCTACCTCCATTTTGCGATATTGTCGGACTACTTTGTCTCGCCGACCTGGCGAATCCCGGTGATTAGGCGGCGATCACGAGAACTGCGAGGCGCATGGCCAAGCCACGCCGCCAGCCACCTTGATGGTAATGCCATGTCGCGGACAAATGCAGCTTGCACGGTGTCGGTTACGTGATGTCATCCTTTGGAAAATGGAGTCGATGCTCTCCGGAATCGTTGTGGGCCTTGTTGCTCTTAAGAACACCGTGGTGAGGTTAGAGGGCATCATCGAGTGGCGGTCGTGGGCTGAGAGCTTTCTGTACTGCTTGCTCCACAACTTGATCGAGCTTCGCTCTCTCTTCCTCTAACGCTCTTGCCACAGCATCTTGTATTTGACTTTGCAGTTCATCTTCTCTTATTCTTTTCGGCCGCTTATGCGGCGATGCATCATCTGGGAAGCCTTCTTTCCACGGCACCAAACCAACTCCTCGGAGTGCGCCGGGATGCTCCACTGTTACCCAGAACCGATCGACTCATCATTCTCCCTTCGTGGCATGAAAAGCCCTTGGGAAGACTCCACGTGAGCATCTGATATTTTCTGCGACACCTCCCGGGCTCTATCGCTCCTGAAGCTCAAGCTGCCATCTTCGAGGCAAGCCCCTCCCAAACAACGATGCTTTGATCGTGCGATGAACTTCGGCCGTTGCAGAGAATGCGCCCTTGAGGTTAGCTCTTGTTCGCGCCTATCCCATGCGGTATTTTCTTCACGTAGCCACGATTGCCTAGTGTGTGAGGTACATATTCTTATCGCGTTAGCCTTGTTCTTCGACTCCTTTATGCAGGCTTCTTGAAATTCTGTACTCCACAAAGTCCTTCCAAAATTCCCTTATCTTTGGAAACATGTTAAAATTTGGCGTGACATTCTTCTTCACATAGTTCTTATTCAGCTGAGTCTTCCAATTCTTCCAGCATGTGCACATGATACTTAGTGCATGTTTCTTTGCAACCAACTCGACCCTTGGAAATGGAATCGTGTTTTAGCTTGCCCCATAGCGAGTCCTTGGTCATCGGGAACCACCCAGATCACCTTCGCGGCGGTCCATGATCTATAAGCGATGGGCACGTTATCCCTAGCAAGTACTCCATGATTTTGTCTGTCTGGCGCCATTGTGTGGGTATAGCGAGTTCCCGACTTAGAGAGCTGGAGTATGTTGTGAGCAGCCTTAGGCATCTTGCTCGGACCCACGACACTGCTTGGCGGCTTTGTTCACCGACGTCTGAGCCTACAATTGGATCTTGTTATTAGTCGTATGACCCTACAATATTTTGGGAATCTGGCGTACTAATACTTTACCTCGCCCATGTTAGTCGCGTCGACTTGGTCCATAGCGATGGCGTCGACTTGGCCCATAGCGAGCGTCGGTTTGGTCCATGGTGCGTGGCGTCGGGTTGCTCCATATCAATATCCTGTAGGTTCAAGTAGCCACTTGGGCTACCCACTCCTACTTCGTCTACATTCGAGGCGAACTCCCTCGGCACTTGTCACGATTGAGGCCATTCCTAGCAATCCAAAATGTTATTGGGTTAATTATATTGCATTCATTTATGGTTGCTACATGACATCAAACTTGTGAATTCAAGCGATGGTAATTTGCTAGAGTTGAGAGGAATAAGTGATGTTGTCACCTCATGCTACAAACATGTGCACATGTAACTTTAAAATGATACTTATACATTAGAAAAAAATCACATGATACATATACATCTCGAAATGAAAAATTCATATATTCTTAAGAATATATTCCACACTAAAATGATTTTTTAAAAATAAGCCTCTGCAAGTTCAAAACATGGGTGTCACGAGGCGTCAGAATTTTGCAGGAAGCGAAGCCATAAGGAGACATGCTAAGCTTGTTGAAATGGACTTGGGACTTGGTTCTTTGTCTTCTTCATACCCTTGTCCATAGGCTTCCTCCGCTCCTCTTCTTCATTGATCATGGAGTCTTGCGTGTCCAACTTTTCCAATGAAAAATTTCATGTTCTAAACATAAAATTTTTCATTGGAAAATGAACCTTAATGAAAAAATGACGATGACATTTTTAAACACATACATTTTTGGTCAACAAAATATACATACACATAAAATTGTAGGATCAAATTCATTATATATAGAGAGCTACAAATAAGAAAATTACAGCAAGTTTAAACTCTATAAACTTGTTAGAATTTTCTCTTTAACTCTCGATATATAATGAATCTTGAAATTCATACAATTGCTTACTATTACAATTAGTGGCACAACTATTAACTAAATGAACTACAACTACTTACTATTACAATTAGTGGCACAAAACAAATATTTACAACACATGTATACATCTTTCTGAAACAAATATTTACAACACATGTATACATCTTTCAAGAAGATATACAAAGCACCAAATTGAAGTTTACTTTTGGCTGCAATATAAATAACCACAGAGCAAAATGATCAAAAGCAGCACATGTGCGAGATGTGAATTCACAAGGCAACTAGCATAAAGCTCAACTTGTTTATTTTGAGTGTTCTCGGATGTCGGGTTGCCCAAAGGCCCTCCTGCGCCACAAGGGGCGAGTAATAGACTAATTTGTGACAACCTTACCTTAGTAATAATTAGTTAGTCTTCTATAGCATGTAGCTATCCATGAACACATATATGTAAAGATCGGTGATGTGACACCACCCCAATGCTTGGACATCACAATTTTCAATAAGTCATGAATATGAGTTTAATAACAGAATTCGGAACCAAGTCTAAGTTTCTAACTCAAAGCATTTGGACTAGCTCACAACTCACAAGACATGGAAGGCCAAATGCCAAGTCTACCAAGGACAGAATGTGAAAACCTATGTAGTGCATGCCGAACTCTACAAGTTCACATGCATCATCCACAATTTGGAGCAACCCAGATTGCATTATAAAGGTATGCCAATATGTTCCTTGCATATATATGAGAATATATAATTCACAAACAAGATGTATGACATAAACAAGACAACGATAAGCATGGTTAAGTCATACATAATATGAATATACCTCTTGTCTCAAAGACAATAAAATGAATATGGTGTTCTCGATTTAGGGTTAGAGTAAAGATTAGAATCTTTACTACAATCACGAATCGGCTAACAATTTATTCTATGCATTAGGCCTTGAACTCTTACCACCTTAAATGCACAATTAAGAATCTCTTGTCAAAATTATACCCGGATCGAATTAATTCCTTGTTAGCAAAACACGGGACTTCCATAGCATGTGGAAATGTCGAGAATCTCTCAATAGTCGAGCAATGCTTTGATTACCAATTCGGTGATCTCTAATACCAGTTTAAACAAACCGGTACAAAATTAAGCGATTCAGTTATCGAGTTCAGACTACCTTTGGTATTAAGCAGTTAAGCGCAAGAACTAGAATATATTAATCAGGCGAGCAAATATCAAACTAATCGAGGAATTAATGAGTAAGTATCGATTGATTCAAACTAATCAAATCTGCGCAAGACCACGGTGTCACTTTGTGACGAGACTCTAATAACATCGAAACACGAGAGCTAGCATAACAAGTGCTAACGAAAAATATGATTGAGAAAATAATAGGTCTCTGGTTCAAGGCCTAAAATAGAGATAAATGTTACGGTCATACTTTTATCCTAGTTCATCACTGAGCAACAAGCGAGCCTTTGAAAATGTGAGATTAGTTGTCACAAATTGTCTATTGCAGTCCCAAATCCTCCTTGAACACTATACCCACATGCTAGGTCCCCAAGCCAAATGAATTGGTGGCCCTTAGCATCTGCACATGCACATCTGAAACATTCACAATCACATTCACAATCACATTCACAATCACATTCACATTCACATCTGCACATTCACATCTGCACAACCACATTACGCACATCAAGAAGCGATTACCAAAGCGGCACGGCGTGGGGAGGCGGTGGGGAGGTCGGCGGCAGGTCGGCGGTGGGGCAGGTGGAGAGCGGCAGTGAGGAGAGCAGCGCACGTCTGAGTCTGAGTCGGCGGCGGTCGGCCCGGCGGCGGCAGCGGCGAAATCGGCGGCGAGCTCAGCGAACCGGCGGCGGTGGTCAGCAGCGTCGAGGAGCTCGAGGCGGCAATGTAAAAAGTGAGAGGAAGGCGGGCTAGGGCTAAGGTAAATGAGAGGAAGCGCGCGTTTCTATTTATAGCGGTGGAATATCACTTTGCGGTTGGTCATACCAACCGGCGGTGATAATCAGACTCTTCTTGGGCCATTGTACAACGGCGGTGATAGTGGAATACTCTTGCGGTCCATTATACAACCGGCGATGATGAATATTCTTGCACATGCATTGTACAACCGGCGATGATAGTGGAATATTCTTGCCGGTCCATTGTACAACCGCGGTGATAAACTCTTTGCCCATGTTACTGTTAAAATTTGTCTTTTTATTACTCTTAATATAGGGCGAATTTGATCATGAAATTTTATATGTAGATGGGGTAAGATGAGATGTACATCCATGATTTTGTTTCAGAATTTTTGGAAACTTTTCTTAGTTGGATCGCACGGTGATTGCACCAAAAGCTGATTGCACGGATATGCCCCTACTATAGGGGCACTAATATTTCTCATTACGAAATCTTGAAAGTAGTTTTCTCCTCGTGAAACCTGAAATTCTTGAAGTAGTTCTCATCTTCATATAAAAATCAGATTGCTAACTTTTTAATTGTTTTAATATTTCTAAAATCAAATAATGCTATCAAATTGAACAACAAATGCTATCAAATTGAACAAATTCAAGTGCAGTCAAAATCACAAAAGTCCAAATCAGATAAAACTTTCAATTTGATAAAAAAAGCATAACCTCAATTTCCATTATTGCATATATTACATTAATTGTTACATATGAGAAAATAAATATATCGTTCATACAAAAGCATACATTTCATTACTACAACTAAGCTACGACTCGACCATCGTTATGATCGCGGCGTATGTATGTAACCAAATCCTTTGTCTTCCATGGTACTTAGGTCAACGTCCTCTCCAAAGGGGAAGCTCATCGAATTGGTTGTACTCTTCCTCGTCGACAACATTCTCAACTCCGACAATCCTTCTTTTTCCTTGAATAACCACGTGGCGCTCCTTGTTAGCGGGTCGATTACAAAGAAGATTTGTGTCATAGAATTAGCAAGTACGAATGGTTCTTCTCTGTATCAAGCGAGTTTGAGGTCCACGGTAGTGATCTTGTACTTGTCGATATTCACGCGCCGGGAAGTCGACCCATTGGCACCGAAGAGAGGACCTTCAAGGACCATAGTCAAGCTCCCAAATCTCTTCTATGAATCCGTAGTAGGTTTGCCTATTTCCATTCTTTGTCATAGGCATCTATCACGGATACCGCTATTTTGATTGGTGCTCTTTTTATCTTGCGCTCTTGTATAAAATGTAAAACCATTTATGTCGTATCCTTGGAATGTCGAATTGTAGTTGGCGGTCCACTGAGCCAACAATTTCAAGCTGAGTCGATCTGTCTCCGTCGCATCATGTGTCTACACAACCAATCGCCGAAATTATCTCTGTGCTCTCTCGCGAGCCAACCCTCGACCTCCACAGGTTTGTTTTGGATATGCGTTCTTGTGCATGTCGACATATGGGGCCACCACAAGCTGATTGTCCCAAAAGCTGCTGAAATGTGCTTGTGTAAATGCAGCTAGATTGCTAATCGTCTTGATTTCTCGCCTAGTGTCCCTTTCCTGTAGCCTTCCCTCATGCGAGATCTGATCCACACCAATCGGTTTGAGATCCATATAATCGACGAGAACTCAATGACCTCCTCGGTTCCCCGACCATCGGCAATCAGCCTTCCGTCGATTTGATTCTGAACATATTTCTTTATAACCCCATGAATCTCTCGAAAGGTACATCGATGTAGAAATCGGGACCAAGAATTCGTATCTCTTTCACAATGTGAACAATGAGATGGACCATAATATCAAAAAAGATGGAAGGAAACACATCTCAAGCACGCGCAGTGTGAACCACGTCTTCTGCGGCTTGTCTAGTATTAATGGATCGATGGCCTTCGTGAAATCGCGTTGAAGAATGAACACAACTTGATAATTGGGTCTCGGACTTTCTCTGGCGAAACCCCTAATTGTAATTGGAAGCATCTGTGTCATCATCACGTGGCAATCGTGAGACTTCATACCAATTAACTTTAAGTCTTTCATTGAGACTAATCTCTTTATGTTAGCGAGTAACGAGCGGAACTTTGATTCCGTGCAAGCATTCATAAGCGCTAATTTTCTCTTTCTTGCTCAAAGTGTAGCGAGTTGCGGGAAGGTACTTTTGCACTGTATCCAATTCTTCGTGATCTGACTCCTTCCTCGATTTCATATCTTGAGGTCCATCCTTGCTTGAAGTGTATCTTCGTTTTGCGGTATGTCGATGATACCAAGCAAGCTATCACACGTTCTTCTCTATGTGCATGGCGTCGATTGCGTGTCGAACTTCCAGTCTTGCCAATAAGGTAGGATCCAAAATATTGATTTCTTTTTCCACAAAGGAGCCTTATCCGGGAAGTCGGAATAGATGTCTTCTGGCTCCTTTCCGTGAATAATTGTAAGATCCTTTACTGCGGCAAATATCTATTTCGATCGATTCTTGAACTAAAGCGGTCTCCTTTGTCCGTCAAAAGCTCTCTTATTATTGCGGTATGGGTGATCCTTACGGAGGAACCTCGATGCGCATGTAAGTCATTTTTAATTGTTCTTGACCACCGGCTAAATGTATCATCCGAGCCTTTGGGCGCATCCGTTGAAGCCTTTTGTCGTGCGGCCCGACGGGTTGCCAAGCGGGATAATCATTAATGGTTACAAACAATAATGCCCGTAGGATAAAGTTTTCTCTTTTATACTCATCCCATACTGTACACCATCGGTCCACAATATTAGAAGATCTTCAACCAATGGTTTGAGGTACACATCGATATCATTGCCGGGTTGCACAGGCCCTTGGATCAATAGTGGCATCATAATGTACTTTCACTTCATGCAAAGGCAAGGAGGAAGGTTGTAGATGCATAAAGTCACCGGCCAAGTCTTTGTGCGACTACTCATGTTGCCAAAAGGATTCATCCCATCGTACTCAACGAACCTTATATTCCTCACATCATATGCAAGCGGTTCTTATATTTTCATCGATGTTCCTCCATTGCCGAGAATCGGCGAGTGTCTGAGCATTCCATCCTTCTTCGCTCTTGGCGTGCCATCGTAGCAATTGGGCATGCCTTTTGTTATAAACAATAAGCTTGAGACGGGGATTATAGGAAATACCACACCACCTTACGGGGACACCTCTTCTTCTTCGCCTCACCCGACATCTTCGTTCTCGATATAAATAAATCGTTGCCCTTATCTGCTTTGCTTTGCAAACAACACGAGCATCCATGTACGCAAACTCATTCGCGATACAATATGCAATCGTTTGGACATCGTGTATTCTTTGTACTTCCGGTCCCAGCAGGCGGACAACTGCTTGGCACATGCGTAGTTGAAGGCAACACGTTACCCTCTGGAAGCAAGTCCCCAAGAGACATAACATTTCGATAAAGCTCTTATCGGACCAACCATTGCTTGCCTTCAAGCTGCGATGAGTGAAAGCACGGTATGACTTTCTGTGCTCCTCCTTGCGGCCGGGTACAATGGCGTTGTAGAGTCCTCTACCATACGCTAGAACTTTTGAAACTCCCTTTCACTCGTGAACTCCCCTCCCCATCCATGACATTTGATCTAGATCATCTTCGTGGGTATCAGCGAACGCATCTTCCACCGCCGTCATATCGTTGTCTCCGTCATCTCCATCAATGTGTTGCCCTTCGGTACAATATCATCTTCATCAATGTGTTGCCCTTCATATACAATATCATCTTCACAGTGCTCGATCCAACGGTATAGCGACCTTGAAACCCCTTGAAGCAAGTGTGCGTGTCGACTCTATGTTACAAAACATCTTCTCATTTTTGCAATCAACGCATGGACAACACATATAGTCCGCGGTTTCTCGACTTGTGTGCGCGGCCGCATTGAAAACAAGTCACACCATTAAAGAACTACGCACCACGACGGTCCGTGTTATACATCCACCTTCGGTCCATCTACGATTAATTATATCAAACTACATTTCGATATATGAACAAAGCGATATCAAAATAATTTATTCTTTCTGAGTAGTCATGCATTGCTAATTAATTAAAGCGATAAACACATTATAAGCACATAGCGCAAATAACAATATAATTGTAAATGATTAGTTTTACAAATACATCTACCAATTTTGCCTATATATTGAAATACATCAAACCTTTTTCACTATTCAAATATCCATCTACCATTTTTAATTATTTAGAAGATTTCTTCATTTCATTTTGTTATGTAGCGCTAGCTATTAAATTAAATTAATCTACAACAAACAAGCATATAATACAATATAAGTATATATTTCTAAATAATTATTTATGTTCCAACTTTCATTATTGCAAAATCCATCTACCATTTCCCATTATTTAAATATTCAACTAGCAATTCTCACTATTTATAATTGATCATCTAGCAATCTTTACTATTAAAAATCCATATAACAAATTTTCATTAATTAAATTAATTACAATTATGCATAATTGTCCATCTAGCAATTTTATTACTTATACATCCACTACATCACTAAAATGGATATGAATTTCTGCAAATAACAATATATAATTGTAAATGATTAGTTTTACAAATACATCTAGCAATTTTGCCTATATAATACATCAAACCTTTTTCACTATTTAAATATCCATCTAGCATTTTTTAATTATTTAGAAGATTTCTTCATTTCATTTTGTTATGTAGCGCTAGCTATTAAATTAAATTAATCTACAACAAACAAGCATATAATTGAATATAAGGATATATTTCTAAATAATTATTTATGTTCCAACTTTCATTATTGCAAAATCCATCTACCATTTCCCATTATTTAAATATTCAACTAGCAATTCTCACTATTTATAATTGATCATCTAGCAATCTTTACTATTAAAATCCATATAACAAATTTTCATTAATTAAATTAATTACAATTATTCATAATTGTCCATCTAGCAATTTTATTACTTAAACATCCACTACAATATGAATTATAATTTATTCAATAATTTAGCTAGATCTTAATTTGAGCGATCTGAGCATAAAGCTGTTCTGCACAGTACAATCGACAATTATCAACATCTATAGCACTCAAGTAAAGTAAAATTTTCGACAAATATAACATACATCAAGTCGATAACTTCAAAAAACTTTAATACAATTTTTCATGACAACTCGCCAAGATAATACAACTCCTCTGCTTTGTTACGCTTAAATTAGGAGAAGATGTCGATTCGATGAAAAATATGAACAAAATCTTGACACAAAATTTCAGTGACACCTCTCCGGAAAAATACACGAGCAAAGAGCACTCCATCTTACGCTCGTAGAAATCGTCGGTCGGTGAAGATTGCTATATAAATAGCTTATCATGCTGCTCTGCCAAGAACCGCGGTGATAAGGTCATATTAGGAAAATACCTTATCACTTTATCGGTTACATGCGAGCCGGCGGTGATAAATCATCTCTGAGAGAAAAATTGCGTTGCGGGGAAAATACATATCACTTTGCGGTTGAATATATGAACGGCGATAAAATTAAATATCACTGCCGGCTGTAAATTAAGCGGCGATAATATATCACTACGGTTATAGGTATTAACGGCGATGATAATCGATTATCACCGCCGGTTGGTAATACAAACCGGCGGTGATATAACGTTCAACTCCCGCCCGATAGCCGTCGCTTGCCCGTTCCTCTGCCGCGCCAACCGTTGCGCTTCACATTCCTCGCCAACTGTTGCCCTTCCCATTCGCCTCTATATAATGCGGTATTGTTGTATCCAATCCACTCTTGTCACAATCCACACAATCCACTCTTGTTGCAGCCCCACAATCCACTTTTGTTGCAAGAATGGCACCCCCTAAGCGTGTCGTGTTGGTGAGCCCCAGCGATCCGTCGCTCTGAAGGAGGAGGAGAAGGAGGAGGAGGTGGAGGCGGAGGAGGAGGAAGAGGAGGCAAAGGAGGAGGAGCAGCGGCAGCGGCGGCAACGGCAGCGGCGGACAGCGGCGAGGCTGCGGCGTTGAGGCAAGACCAACTCCGCCACCGAATCGGATTCGGATGAGAAGGAGGGCGAGCACCGCCGCACATCAGCGGCAGCTCGGACGAGGAGGAGGAGGAGGAGGATGGCGGCAGCGAGTTTTGGATATAGGGCTTCGCACCATTAGACTATTATAATTAGGACTAAATATGTAATCTTGGACAAATTATGCTTTGTACATGTTATTTTAATTAATACATATCCGCAAATTACAAATTTGCTTTCATATATTCTGTTTTTAACTAATTATGCTTTCATATGTTACTGTTTTTTAACTAATTATGCTTTCATATGTTTTGTGCGAGATAAATTACAATGTTTCTTATGTTACATGTCGAACTAATAATGGGAAACGATAATATCATTATCGGTTCTATAGTAAAACCGGCGGTGAAAATGGTCTTATCACTGCGGTTTTACTATAGAACCGGCAATAATAAATCACTACGGTTTTACATATAAACGGCGGTGATATCTTCTTATCCTTGCGGTTCTTTATTAAACCGGCAATGATATTACCTCCAATCCTGCGAGAAATTGATACTATTCTTATCACTGCCGATTGAAGTTTTAACCGGCAGTGATAATATTATCACTGCCGGTTGAGTTTGGAACCGGCAGTATTAATCTTATCACTGCCGGCTCGGACCTACCCGGCAGTGATGGGGGGTCGCGGATGACCTATTCTGTAGTAGTGAACCCACAAGTTCTTCATGAACACAAGATTCTTGATTATATGCACTGGCCAACATCAGTACTTAATTCAATTTACGTAGCCTGGTCGCATGTGTGCATGCATACACACGTACCGTATTCTTCTATCTTAGTTCAAACACCAGGAGATTGGGCCATTAATTAATCAATCGGACATATGCATACATGCCCTAGCACGGCTCGGACTCGTTTATGACGCCGATCATGTTTGAATTGGGCGCATGGTTGATCGAGATTTTATGCGTGTAATAGAATGGAAATATTTCTACTCGCGCCTCCTCTTAATGGAAGGATTTTATCATATCTTCGTCTCACTGGAAATATTTACTGAAATATTTCATCATATATACCTCCTACCACAGCAGCAGTGCTGTCGTACGTCTTCCCCGTCCTCGCCCACGCCACGTGTGCGACGGAATGCATGCGCGGCACCAAGATCGTCTCCTCGGAGCACGGTGGTTGCCGGCCGGCCGTGCTCCCAGCGCCATGCCGAGCCATGCATATATTACGGTTAGATTCTGCCGGTGTCATGCAATGCTCCAAAGGTGTAGTAGTATGGCCGCCAATAAATTGTCCCTGAATTTTTTTTAAACAATATTATTTTAATTCGAAATTTCGACATTAATACACGTATTTAAAAAATTGCAGAAATATTACCCGGTCGCCAAACCGTTTGGCGATAATAGGGTAGTCGCCAAACCATTTGGCGACTACTGCCTAATCCCGCGTGTTGAGCCGCTAATAGCGAGGCAGACGGTTATCGCCACACCGTTCGGCGACTACTCGTAATCGCCAAACCGTTTAGCGACGAAAATGTCGCCCGAGCGGTGTGGCGATTATCTGTGCATTTTCCTTCCCTAAATTTTGTTGCGAACTTTTTTTTGTTAGTGTTGTATTCATCGGGAAGAACTAAAAAACTTCTTGTCATGTAATAAACCGAAAGAATTATTTTAGTTAGTTGGTGATCGCATCTCACTTGCGTATTTTCATAGCCATGCAGACAGGTTTGACACGGTCCGAAAATCTGGAATAAATGAAGGCGGTCTCATAATCGCGGGCTACCACTTACGTGTGGGCGAGATAGGCGAGCATTGCTCGGCATTTTGTTGCGAAAATCGGAAAAAGCGATCCGACTCTGAAACCACGGAAATCGTGGGCGCTTAGGGGTTTTCGTAGCCCGCGAGACAGGCGGACACGGTCCAAAAATCTGGAAAAAATCAAGGCGGCCCTCGCATAGGCGGGCTACCACTTACGTATGGGCGAGATAGGCGGGCGTTGCCACGGCATTTTGTTGCGAAAATCGGAAAAGGCACTCGCTGACTCTGAAACCATGGAAATCGTGCGCGCTTAGGGGTTTCGTAGCCCATGAGACAAATGGACACGGTCCAAAAATCTGAAAAAAATCAAGGTCGGCCCTCGCAATGCGGGCTACCACTTACGTATGGGCGAGAAAGGCGGGGCGTTGTCCGGCATTTTGTTGCGAAAATCGGAAAAGGCACTCATGGGTAGAATCGTGAGCACGTATAAAAATAAAATTGGACAACCACGGCGTCGAAAAATTTTGAAATTTTTATGGAGGTTCTGATAAATGAATGATATTACCATAAAAATTCAAATGATAAGGGCCCATACACGAAAGTTCGGATGATAAAATAAGCAGCAGATTAGATTATAGTACAAGGGCATTACAACGATGGCGAATTTGCTTGCGAACTAATTAATTAAAGCAGCATTGCGTCATGGTGGAACAAATGATCGTTCCGCCTATCGAGTACAGCCGAGCGATGCAAGACATTTTACGCATATTACGACCCGTTCTAATATTGCGACTGTCCTCGGACACTTCTCAATCCCTACTATGAAAAGAACTCCATGGGGTTCATGATGCGCCCAAATGCGCCCATTGGGTGGCCTATGCCGTCGTCTCGGGTGTATAAGACTTAAATTTTGGTTGTTGTTTATGTGGTTTCGCCCTCCCATATGGGCATGTCATCCCGATTCGGCGTCCCCTATGTTAATACCACGGGTTCCGGATGGTCTGCGCAAGCGTCAAAGATTTGTTCGTGCTACGGACCTCGGCCATTGCTTCCCTTGTCCCTTCTTCTTCGGAGGAGGAACCTCGTGCACCTACAGTGCGTTGGCGTTAGCGGAGACATCTTAGAGGCAGCGGCTCTGTTTCGCTCGCACTCCACTATATGGTGCGGGAGGTGTGTGTTGGGCTTATCTTTGGACAACCGGGCGTGCCTGCGATCAATGCGATATGCCCACCTTGGTAGTTGCATAACACCGTGGCGTACTCGAAGTGCGGCTTTTACGGCGGTAGTGGCACCACGGAAGGTTGCTCCCCGGTTATCCCATGCGAGTTGCACGAGATGTGGGTGAATGCGTCTCGGGTCCACCGGTTGAAATACCGGCACCGTTCATCCTCGGCCAAGGGCACCGTAGAATCTCGGTCCGCTAGATCACCGTGGCGGTATCAACCACGCCTCCGAGCCATGTCTGTGAGCGTCGGGGCTTTCGGGTGGCCCTGGAGGAGGTTCCTCCTTTGACTTGTTGATGTTCGAAAGTCGCCAGGGGTGGCCCTGGAGAAAGGTTGCGATGAACTGGTTTAGAACTACTACTTTGTGAGTTTAACATGAGTATGTCGCATGAAACTCACCGATCGGTTGGCCCCTTGCACACCGGCCCTAAGCTCTGGTCGATCTAGAAAAGGGACATATCCTGGCGGCCTCTCCCACCGGGTGAAGTTCTCGGGCGAAGCGGGGTAGGCGTCGTGGCAGTTGTTGAGAAATTCGTAGTCGCGTCGTTCCGGCCCGTCGATCCATTGGAAGAAGCAACACGGTCCTTGTCTTTGAGAAAAGAAAGAACGATGCATGAGATGGTAGTGTTCCTGTATTGTGTGGATACCGTGGGTTTACCTCGTAGGTGCGAACACAGCGATAGTGGCGCGGCGGCCGTCTCGGATGGGTAGATTGCATCATCTTCGCCGGTGAGTTGCGATCGCATTTGGGCGAAGGCAGCTCCGTGAAGCTGGCGTCGGCGCTCTTGTCATCCGGATACTCTGGGCGGGATGACTTACGCTTCTTTGAAGAGGCGATATAGAACGACATTGTGCCCTAATTTACGTAGATTCATTGAGGTTTATTCTTTGGTTTGGGTGTGTTGGTTGTTCCTCTTCTCCGTGCTTGTTAGAGCGCATCGTCCCTTCTTATATAGGCCTTAGGGGCACTTTCGAAGAGCAAACACGAAGCAAACCGTAAGCCTCCGTCGGTATTTGTGTCCCACGGTTTCTCAGTCGAGTTGACAAGGCACTGCAGCCTCAGAGCCTTTTCAGGCGGACTTGACAACACACTGCAGCGTCAATGACTTTTCAGGCCGAGTAGACAATACACTGCGGTGGGTGTCATGGCGCTGTCACCTCATGATCTGTGAAAGTGATAGCGGCGTCTTTGTGGCCTCGCCCGAGAAAGCCGGGTGTGTGCATCGTCATCATCCACGAGGTGTTGTCGTTTTGGTCTCGGAAGCGGGATCTGCGTGTTGTCGAATCGATCTGAAAAAGTGGAGTCTGGCGTGTTGTCGTGACGGTCGAAGAAAGCGCAGCGTTAGTGTTGTCATGTCGCATTGATATTGGAAAGGTCAAAAAGCGTTAACATCACTATTAACATTGTGAAGCGAGCGGAATAAGTAACAAAGCGAGTAGAACACGTAAACCAATGTAGAATAGTACAAAGTAAAAAAAATAGGACAAAAGCCCGTCCGCTTCCTAGTCGGCGCACCCCCTCGGCGACCCTCTTGACCCCTCGTCTTTGAGGCGGTGCATCGTCAGAGGCGGGGTGAAGCGCTGCGGTGGCCCTTTGCTCTGCGATGGCCCCTTTGCCCGTAGTCCGAAGAACATGTATTTATTGCCGGTCGGCGGTCTCGGTGAACAACGTGTCTTGTGTGCGGTCTGCGGGGGCTGCGTGCCTGCGTCGGTCGCGAGGCTGCGTGCCTGCGTCGGTCGCGAAGCGTCTGAAGTGTGAACCGGCGGCGGTCCACGAAGAAGTCTGCTCGGCGTGGCCCGAGTCGTCGGCGAAGAGAGCATCCACCACCCTCAGCGTAGCTCGCGCGTTCGGATAATATCTTTTAATTGTAGTTACGTGATACTAATCTGAAACGTAAGTAGCTCGACTTACGGCGTGGGGATCATGGTGGAACTGCGTGGTGCTGCCGGTAGGACCCTCCGACCCGCGTCTGGGCGGAGGCAAAGGAGTGTGGAAGGCGTACTCGCCGTATTTGTGGAGCGAGGAGGTGGGGAATGCGTGTGGGGTGTGTAGGCAGCAGCGGCCTCGAAGAGGTGCCACGGTCCGTGGCGTCGGCGTCTTGAAACAAGAACCCGCTCCACGATCTGGCGGGCGGTCACCATGCGTCTCAAGCGGTGCCATCTCGTCCATCGAGAGGGTGGTCCACTGGACAAGATCTTTGCTGCTGCGTGCGTATGGAGCTCCCTAAGCGTGGTCCACCGCCACATGCGACAAAGTGATATGCATATGGACATAGCGTCGAGAATACCGCGGTGTAATTTACAAAATTAATACTTACCATGGCGTGCATGGCGCTCCTTCTGGCTTTGGTACAAGTTAGCCACGCTAGGAGGCGTCTGTGGGGCGGAGCCTCCTCCACCGATGAAGAGCAGACGCAGCGTCCGGAGCGCGTACCCTGCGGTACTCTGGTAGGGCGAGTCGTCGTGGGTGTGGCCTCACCGACGACGTGCTCCTGCGCCGACCCATCATGCGCCACCATGGCTCCATCCTCTGTAGCTGGATGACCAGGCTTGGGGAAGGGCCATGGGTGTGGACCCTGAAAAGAAATCCAAATTATTACACATACGACGTAACTATTTCACATATTTTAGGTCGGATAACTCACGTGTGTACTTCCGGCGGTACAAGATACCCCCAAGGAACAGGGACCGGCTGTCGTAGGCCGAACTGTCTCAGGACTCGGTGCGGCGCGTAGTCCTCCACGTAGAC
>JAYEVE010000286.1:600000-778612 GCA_036346375.1 Guadua angustifolia | reverse complement strand
CCACGGGGAGGCCCTGAGCACGTTAATGTGCTCTGAAAGGCCTGCTGCCCTTGGGAGAGCGTGTGTCGCCTTCATGGAAGGAAGGGTGATCCGAATAAGAGGAGGAACAAGGAAGCTTGAGCTAGCAAGGGCAGAAGTGCGTGAAGGTGTCCTTACCTCTTGAACCACAGTTCTCAAAGCGTCTTGTGGTGAACTCTTCGCGATCGTCAATGCGCTAGTGGGAGATCTTCTCCTGCTCGTGGCCCGGTGTTCCTGAGCCGGAGCCGACCTCAACCATCCGCCATCGCCCGTGATGCAGACCTCGGTCTCCGCTTGAGTGGTGACCGGGAGTTCGTTCTCCTCGGCGGGGTTCAGCTCGTGGCGGGGGGCGGGGCGGCAGCTTGGCAACCCGACCTCCATGGTCGAGCTTCGTCCGCCTCGGCATTAGGGGGCGATGGCGGATCCTGCAAAGATCTTCGCATGGCGCGTTCAGCCCCGCGGCACAGGAAGCCACGTCCTCGGCGCTGGCGCGGACCATGGTTAGAGCAGGTCGCGGTGCTTCTTCGGTGTAAATGCGTCCTCGGCGGCCGGAGGTATCCACGACCTCGGCGCTGGGCGGCAGGTGGTCGGAGAGAAACTGGGGCATCACCGCAGCTGTGACCATGGCGCTTCTGGGTGCCTTCCCGTCTTGACCAGGAGAGTCGATTAGCGTCGGCCGGCGCTGCCTCGCCCGGTGTCCGAAGTCCTCATTGAGCCTGGACCGAGTCTCTTCCTCGTTGAGTCCTCGACCCCTTGGTCGAATTCTTAAGCAAAGAGCGAGGCTTGGTGGTCCCCAAGGGTGTTCCGCGTCGGGCGTGAGGGCAGCAGGGAGGCCAACAGTCGTTCTCCTCCTCCTCCTCGGACTCGAGCTTCATACAGGACCACGACCATTGTCCATGGCAGGATTTTGAGTAGGGAACACTCAAGGTCTGCGATCAGAACGAGCCTTAAGCCGGGAAAAAGCTTCGAGGCGGAGGCGAGCAGCTAACCGATCTTCGAGGGCCGCTTGGCTTTCGCGACTTCAGGACCTCGGTGCTGGCGGGATCCGCCATCCATGGCGGTGGCCGGGGCGAGCAGCTTCTGGGCAGGTGAGGCTCGAGGTCCTGGCGGCGGCCGCCGCGCTCTGCTGCTGTAAGGGTGAGAGCATGTCAGGCAACAAGGCGCACGAGCGTGAGCTCGGGGGCTCGGCTATGGGAACCCTTACCATGGCGCGATCGCCCCACTCGATGTGAGGTCTCTTCACCTCCGGGCGGTCTGCTCTGGCCGGGGGAGACCTTTTCTTCCCCTTCTTGCCCTTTCCCCGTAGGGCAGGCGAGCATCCTCTGGCTGTCCGAGCAGTCTGATGGTCTGCTTGGCGTATCTTGAGGTTCAAAGCGCCTCATAAGTACTCCGTCGGGTGCTTGGTTGGGATGGCTTACCTCGGCACCGTACGTAGTCGTTCTTGGGGACGAGGTCGTCCGTAACATAGTTGTCTTGGCTTCGAACATCTCGTTCATCTGGCGATCAGGACTCCGGTGGCTGCGGTGACGGCAAATCAAAAGAAGATCGAAGGGCGGGCTCGAGCAAGACAAGAGGCAAGAAGGCTTACGGACCGCGCCCTCATGGTCGGGTCGATCATCCTTGGATCTACGTAGAAGCGGGTGCATCCTCCTCCAAGAGGACACCGATTCTGCTTAAATCGTGGCGATCGCCTGCGGTGAAGCAGCAGCGTGGTTGTAGCATGAAAGACCTCACTCCAAAATTTTAGCCCTTGGCAAATGTCGGCACGGGATAATCTGGCGATTAAATCTCGAGGGTGGTTGGTCCACAGAGGATTATAGCTAAAATTTGTGGGTTTGGAGGGGTCTTTTGGGAATTTTCCCCTCTCCACCCACTCCTCCACCTACTCTCTCTTCTTTTGAAATTGTGTGGCTGTCATTGCTCTAGGCATGCAGAGCTTACTGAATCCTTCTTCACCAGCTTGACAGACTTCCCCTCATTTCTTCTTTTTGGTCATTGGGCGCAAAGTGAGCTCCTCCTTGCCGAGACCACTAAGCTCCTGCCCATCCTGCTAGAAGGCAGCTTCCGTCGATTTCTCTGCCGAGTGCCATTTCGAGCAGCGTCTCCTGCCCTATGCCTGCTGCTAGCCTCGTGCCGTTGCCCGACCACCCGGCGCTTCCTCCCGAGGTTATCGAACTGCCGATCTGCGCCATCTCGGCCAGGCCTCGTGCCGAGTCAGTGGCAGCCCTCCTCGGCGGCACCTCCTCCTTCCTCCATAATAGCTTTGAGGTATAAATTTGAGGGATTAAGCTTGCCTACATGGTGTTTGATGATATGCCTAGCTAGGTTTTCTTGAGATGAAATGTTTGTGCATGCCATGTGTTCGATGAAATGGGCTGTGAGGATGCGATGTGTGTGGTGGCTCATGGGTGTGATGCTTGAAATAATAGGTTGTTTTGTTGAATCCATAAATGGAAATGAATAATGTGGCTATATTGAGGGGGTAGAGGCTAAAATTTGCTTTATTAAGCCTTTTGGTTTAATTGGTGTTGGTGATTCATACAATCAATTTGAGGTTTGACTTAGAGATAGATAATGCGGGGCTAGTTGGCATTGGATATCTTTGTGTTGCGAATTATAGTTAATTCTGATGAGGCCATTAGTGATTCTAAACTTCTAGTAAAAATGTTTTACATTTTGCGCCTAGAAAAGGAGGTCATCGAATAGTCAATATATCAAATGGTAGACAAAGAAAGTGTTTTAAAAATCCTTTGCAATGCCAAACTCACCCTTAGAAGGTTCTTCCCCATTTGCTAAGCTGGATTATTTTAGAACTTATTTTCGGTTTTGCGAAGTTAACACCCATGAGCCCAATGATAGGCATGCTGCGCTTCGTTTATTCCTCAATTCCTTTGTCTTCATGGATGAAATAACCGAGGATTTAGATGTGTTGTTTGAGTTCCTATGCTACTCTGGTTTCGAGATGAGGCATAGTTTATTTATCACATCTTGGCATCTGAGAGGGTCCATGAATTTGTGGATTTTTTTTGTGATACGCTTCCCGAATGAATTTGGGGTTGGTCGCTTCTACCTATATTATGCAAGAGTTGATTTCTTGATTAAGCTTGTTTATTTGCGGGGAAGGTTACATCGGGGTGGCCTTATCATGCCACTCCATTCTCCGTCGGTAAAAACAAGTACTAAATTTATGTGTTTAATGGAGTTGTTAGTTGTTATTTATCTGTTCATAGCTAATTTCTATTGATTGTAGCAAGTATGAGTTATATTGGTGATCGTCCCTGGCGGACGTGATTAATATGGATTCGATTGGTCACTAGTAAGCCTTAATCTCGGTGAGTTCTTGTACCTTTGTTAGTATTACTTTAGTAGGCGAGAATGGATTCTGAGGTATTAAATGGTTAATTTACAAGAGATGAATTTAATTGTGCCTAGTTTGAGAAATTTAGTTGAGTATGTTGATTGAAATGTGATTTAGTTGAGTATGTTGATCGAAATGTGATTTAGTTGAGTATATTGATTGAAATGTGTATTTGTTGAGAATTGTTGATTGAATGTGTTTTTAGTTGAGTGTGTTGATTGAAATGTGTTTGATTTGAGAATTGATGATTGAAATGTGTTTTAGTTGAGAATTGATGTTGCATTCTTGCATTCATGATATGCATTCATAATGGAAGGCGACCCATTACGATCGCAGAGCCTCTGTGTTCTGCGTAGTGAACACGAAAGTCCTACCTCGTAGTCCCATTCATCGAGGTGAATGGGGGCAGACGATGAAGTAGGCACCTTCCATCTCACGGGATGGAAGGGGCGTGAGAGTGCACAAGCGGGTGGGCACTTTCAGCTGATCTGCGTGCAGCGTATGGCAATGAGCATTCATGTGCATGGCAATGAGCATTCATGTGCATGACAATGAGCATTCATGTGCATTGCACCTTTAATAATGAGTGTGTTGTGATAAATGGCGTGTTATATGGATGGTGATTTTGGTAATTAAAGGTTGAGTCGTGGATTCAGCCCAAAAGGATTGAATTGAATTTGATGAATTAAGCGCATTTCTTTGCCACATGGATTATGTTGTATGAATATCGTGGGTGAAATCGAGTTATAAGTTTATATGCAATAGATGAAAATGGTTTGAGTTACCTTGAGGAGTAGTTGAGGCAGGAGACATTGTGACTTAGAGTTAAGTAGTGCTTCTTTGGCGTTGAATGGATTTATTATCAAGTTGATGGTTTGATTGCGGTAATGTTCTTGTAAGGTCAAGTTATTACTTTATCGCATATTATGCGGGCGTTGTTTCATTAATATTACTTGCTCTTACGGTCAAACACTTGTTACCTTATAGTAAGTGTGGAATTGTTACCCTCGTGTACTTTCTTTGAGTCATCGACTCACGTTTGTTTGTTGTGTTATTTGCGGTACTTTGAAACGGCATGCATGGGGAAGTAATAGCACAAACACGTTTTCATGAACCCATTTAATCGATTTGTAAAAGCCTAGTTGTATTGATTATGGTTTGTAATATGTGGTTAAATAAATTAGTTGTGATTTATTAAATTACATTGGATGTGTTATTGATTAACTAAGGACACCGCTAGAATGATATCATATTTGCAAATGATTTACATCTGGCTGAGTGGATGTCCTAGTTTTAGGGGAGAGTCTTTGCAGAAATTTTAATAAGTTAGACCACCTCTTAGTTATTCAACTTGCATTGCTAAATATTTATTCTTAGTGTTTTTTGTGATTCTTAGTGCTAGAATGGGGTAACATTCGGGAGCGCGGGAGTATTCTGATGAATGCGAGATATGTATGGCCGGCGATGGCTTCCTCGCCGACCTCGAGGTTGTCGCCTCAAGGTCTCCTTCTTCCAGGCGATGGGTTCCCCGTACACTGACATGCCGCCTTCCCCTTCTTCAAGTTGGAACCACGCTCGGGCCATAGGCCGGAGTCTCGAATTGGATCTTGGGGAAGGACCACTTGAAGCCGCATTGGGAAGTAAAACCATCCGACCACGAGTCCTTCCCAGGCGGAAGAGGTGATGTCTGGGAAGAAAGGGGTGGGAAGGATTCCTAGGAACCCCTACGCCACAGTGGGAAGAAGATGGAAGAACAAGAATGGAGTTTGGCACCGAGGTTGATGAGTTCGATCTCACAGTTTGGAAGGACCCATGTGATGAACTTCGCTCTCCCGAGTCCATGAGCGAAAAGGAATAATGCTCGGTCGCGAGACGATCTAAATCGTCGATCTGAGAGTCTTTGCTTTCGGTCTCGGCGTCCGGCACCGGCCATGTGAATGGGTCGGCGGCCCAGGTCTCGAGCTCCTTCATCCTCTCCCGTGACAACGTGCTCCTCCCTAGCTTAGGCACATGGCGATCGCTTATGGGTTCCATAGGGAAGAGGAGTCTTGCTTTCGGGCAAAGCTTAAGAAGAGGACGGTAGCGAGATCGTGAAATTTTGATCGGCGATTCTTTGTGGGCTCATGCTCGCAGGCCGCGTGACCTATAAACCCAATCCACGGTGCCTCAAAAGGTGAGCCAACAATGATTTGATGGGTGCAATTAAGGCTCGGGCCGCGGGCCAAGGCAGCACAGGTGTCTGCCGGCCGTTCGCATCCGTACCAGCATCGTGAAGTCCGAAGGTCGCCAGGTGTCAAGGCCGGAGCCTCCTTTCCCTGTGGTCTCCACTCGACCTCGGCCAGGGGTTCGAGACCTGCACGCGCCTGTTCCCTATGTCCGCAGTATGAGGCTAGAGGTCGTTTAAGGTCCCCTTTTAGACCTAGAACCTCGGGGAGCTAGGCGGCGGGCACTGAGGCAACCTGGCCGATCATTGCCAGCTGATTTGAGCTCCGAGCTTGGGAGACCTCGACCCGACGACAGGTATCTTGAAAACCGCGACCTAGGCGCGTGTGACCCGGGCGTGGCATCCGCCGCGACCTCGAGCTCGGGAAGCTTCGTTAAATGCGGATGTTCCCTTGGATTCCGGGACGTGCGCTTGATCGGCGGTTACTAGGACGTGGGATCGTGGAGATGAAATGGCGGCGTGGCAAGTCACGAGTGGTTCTTTGCCCGACCCTCAATCTCGCATGAAGACCACCACCGGGAATATCTCCCGTCCGTTCTGGACAAGGAAGATATAAAGGCTGGCGGATGTGCGACCTAAGAGGAAAATATCGAGCTCGGCGCTAGAACAGCGCCATTGTTAGTCTTGGTGTAACACCATTGTACTTTCGGGAATAAAAAGATCCTTTGCCCGTGGAAGCAGTGGAGTAGAGCTATTACCTTCCTGAGGGGCTCGAACGGTTATAAACTCTCGTCTCACGCCCTCTGTCGCCCAGCTCTGACCTTTAGTACGACGAACTCTTCCCTCCGCTGAGCCAAGCTCTACTCGGGTCCCGAGTCTCACTAACCCCCATTTCATTTCTGCGGTTGGCGATTCCGATCGTCGACACATGCGTGTATGTTTTAAACTTGCTATATTGTGGGTGATGGTAGCTAAATCCAATTGTATGCATTTCCATTACCTTGACATTTGAATTATTGCCATTGTAACTTAGTTATGGTGTGGACAATACTTGATGTCACTTAGGTAATACTTCATGAATTATCTTATGCTCATGTAGACTTGCTCTCTAGATTGGTTTTTAAAATGATGGGAGATGTTTCAACTACATTGAGCAAACTTTGTTTAAATGGATGGAACCACGGTATGGTTTCCACTTAATTTGATGAAAAATCCAACTCAAACTTATGTGATTTAGGCAGCGAGCGAGTTATTACTTAACTTGAGGTGTGAAAAAGGACCTCACGTGTAGTTAGGGAGATCCTCGCTTGGGGTCAGTTAAGGACCGAACTTGATGCTACCACTAAAGTGTTTGATGCAACCACATGTGCTAGTATAGGGATAGCCTAAGCTCACTAGATTGGTTAGAGTTTAGCCTTGCATTTGGTGGTAGGCAGTAGTATAGGCGATCCGATGTCTTTGGAGTGGATTCTAGGTGCTCCCTTCACTTAGGGTGTTGGGGCCCAAGCATTCAATACAACGGTGCATGCCTTGTCATGAGGAGAGTTCACGATGGGGCACCATCGGTTCAGGATCTC
Source organism: Guadua angustifolia (assembly GCA_036346375.1). Classification (NCBI taxonomy): domain Eukaryota; kingdom Viridiplantae; phylum Streptophyta; class Magnoliopsida; order Poales; family Poaceae; genus Guadua; species Guadua angustifolia. Next base: position 771,495 of record JAYEVE010000286.1, on the reverse strand, counting down.
TGAAGCGTAGCAAGGATTTATTTATCACTTTATTCTTTGGTGCAAGGCTAAGCTTTAACTAGTTGAGCGGTTTCGTCACAATCTAGCAAATCGAGATGCGGTGAGTATCATGAGGCATGTAGTTGACATGATTGCTAGAATGTGTCATGTGGGTAAAGTGTACACTCTCTGCGAGATTAAAATCTAATTAATTAGTCATGCTTTCGCGGTCATGAGCAACTTGGGAAAATAATGTCAAGTATAGTCTTTGTTTTTGCTAAAACTTTTGGAAGATGGTGTTGGATTGAGTTGGTAAATTGGGAAGCCAATGGTGGCTGTTTTACTTGTCATTTGCAGCCAGGAAGAACATGAATTAGCTGTATATGAATTCTACTTCTTTGTTATATAGCTTCTTATCAAATGCTTTTGTAAATGATCGGGATGCGCCAACTATAAGAAATGAGGTAGGAATTGATTATTATGGGACCCGAGTTGCGTTTTGCTTTCGAGCGAAGGAAGAAAATCGAACTTCGGTGATGAGTAGAACAAGAGGCAACGAGCACGAGATAAGGGTTTATCTTGGTTCGAGCCTGTGAAGGTAATAGCTCTACTCCGGTCGCCTTGTGCGGCGGTGATTCTTATTATATGGGTGTGCTGAGCGGTGTTTACAACTCAAGGCGGTATGTGATTCCTAGCTCAAAGGCTGCTTTGTGTGTCTTTGTGTTGTCTTCGTTGTCCTGGAGCTCATCGTCCTCGGTCTTCTCTCCCCTCTGCATGCTTGGCGGGGAAGCGATCCTCGGGAAGGGGCCTTCGTGCTCCTTGAGGGCTATGACAACTGCCCCCCGGACTTATTGCTTGCCTCTGAGTCATCCCCGACCAGCTCTCACAGTATTTGTCGGTCAAGCATGAATCCGAAATCAGGCGGACCAAGGCTTGAGCGAGATCCGTCCAGGAGCTCGAGGTCAGGCGGGGTCGAGCTTCGAGTCCTGCAACTCTAGGTCGGCGCCTCGGTATATATCTAGAGTAAAGTGGTCGGGGCCTTCGAGCTTGAGGATCCGTTGACCGCCGCGTCGGCGGTCAAGTGTACCCGCCCTCGTCAGCTAGCCCAGGGCGCTCTAGGTCGGAGGAACCCTCGGGGCGACCTCGAGCCTTATTCTCGAGCGGAAAAAACCTTCGCCAGTCTTGACTCCTTGATGTCGAGGTCGGGCGAAGACCACAAAGGCAAGACCTTTGGCCTCGACACTGGCGACCTTGGACTACTCGATGTTGAATGCGGATCACGAGCGGTTGGCGGGCACTTTTTGGCGTCTCGGCTCCAAGCCCTAATGCGCCCGTCAAATCGGTTGCCGCGCCTTTTGAGGCACCGTGGACTGGATTTTTACCGTGTTGCGGTTTACAAACCCAGTGCCACATCTTCACCAAAAGCTCTCGCTCTTAAGCCGCCGTTTTCAAGTCCTCTGCTTGAGCAAAAGTCCTCTTCTGCATCGCTCCCTCGACCAAGCGCCTCTGCTTGGCGCCATGACCAAGCTTGGAAGGGCACCTGTCATCCACGAGGATGAAAAGGCTTGAGACCACAGGGATAGTGGACCCGGTGACATGGCGGTTGCTTGGGTGGTGAGACCGAACCTGCGCCCGGGGATGATGAGAATCGTCTGCCAAGCAAGCATTATGCTCTCCTCGGCTTGAGACCGGGAGAAGCGGTTTCGTGGCGGGCGTCCTCTCGACCTACTGAAATAGAGCTCATCAATCACGGTACCAAATTCCGTCCTTACCCTCGCCATCTTTTCCCATTTGTCGCGAGGGTTTCTCAGAATCCTCCCCACCCCCTCATTTGTTCTTCGCTACTACTCCTCTCAGCTCGGGAAGGACCCGTGTAGTCGGATCTGTGCCACTTGACGGGCCCAGGGCTCAAATGGCACTTCGAGTCGCGCTCGAGAGATTCACTTGGCCACAGCGGCGGTGGTTCTACGAAGAAAGCACGGGACTACAGCGTCTGAGGGGCCCGTCACCGAAGAAAGAGACCCCGAGCACTGAGACCTCGGCGTCGATGAGAGCCCGCCGCTGCCATACATATCTGCGCCGCAGCGTTCCTCGCAGGCGAGCAATGCGCGTCGACTTCTGCGGCACGGGTGTCCCCTCACGGAGGAGGAGTACCGTTCTTCAAGATACGAGCGTGTGACCCCCACGTGAAAGGCTCGGCAGGCAAGGCCTAGCCGTCTTTAGAACTTACGCTTTCGAAACCCATCCTCCGCCTTTCTGACAGCCCTTGTCCTTGCAGCCCAGAAGGAATCACAGGTCTCCGGCGGGATGTTTAAAATGTTAGGGAAAGGCTGGCGCGGGTACACTCTCGATGATCGGTCCCGAAAAACGTGCGCCAGCCGGAAGCCGAGGTAAACCGTCCAGACCTTGCGCTTTAAGCAGGCCCCTCGACCCGCGCAAGTTCTCGGGACCACAGGGCTGCCCAATCTGACCGGGAGGATGCTCCCATTGCCGTGCGGGGCAAAAGGGTAGAAAGGAAGAAGAGGCCTCCCTCGACCACGACAAGCCGTCGGGGAGGTAAAGAAGCCTCCACGCTGAGTGGGGGACAGCGCCCGCGGTAAGAGCCCTCTTGGTCGAGCCAGGAGCTTGAGTTCTTGTGCCTTGCGGTTTGATGAGCCTTTGCACCTGCGGCCCAGCGAGGCCTTGGCGGCGCCCGCGCAGTCTTGAGCGCTCCCGGCTCGAGCCTCGGGCTCGGGACCTCGTCGCGGCCCAGAAGCGATCTTGAAGCGGCCGCGGACCTTGAGATCCAGGGTCAAGAGGGCCTGGCGCAAGCGCGGCGCCCCCTCAACATTGTCGAGACAACAAGGCCTTCCGACGACCTTGGCGAGGCAATTTGGTGACCCGAGGTAAGTTCTTGGCATTTCGTACCGTTCCTTCATTATCTTTACGGCTTAGTGTATGCTTTTTGGTCGCGGACTTTTGAGCCCCCACTTCGAAACTTGCCGTTTAGCGATGGCGCTATTCCTTAGTCGTGGGATTCTACAAGGGCTCAGCGATTCGTCCCAGAAAGCAGGCCAGCGGTGGCTGATGACTCTGACATGGGTGAGGCCCGACTCGAATCTTGCGTCGAGGCTTCCGAAGCCTCCGTGAGGGAGGACACTTTCGGGGCCTTGAGGCCACTGGTGAAGTGGCCTCCAAAACTCCTGACCGACCAGCCCGTAGGCCCTTGACCCGCCCGGTCAGGGGTGATCGGGTCGTGGAAACTCCCTGAGACCTCCCGGCGCTGCGTCGGCCCCGGCGGATGACATCGAGCCACAGGAGAATTAGTCGTGAATGCCGAGGCGGATCGAGTGCCATCCCCTTGCCTGCAGGAGGCGGCGGACCCGGCCCGTGGAGATCGAGGCTATTCTTGCACTATCCCCCTCCCGTCGTCGGCCTTAATCCACGGAGGCGGCGGACACCCAAGCCGCCCTAGGGCGGAGACAGTCTGGCCCGCGGCGCCATCGGTGGCGTGGTCGATCCGGCTGGCATGGCGGTCGGCGAGAGGAGAATCCTCGTGATCGTGTCGATGATCGTGAAATTCACCGTGCGCTGGGGAGGCATCTCGCGAGTGAGGTCTTCCCCACCGTAGCTCGTGGTTTGTCCTTCTCGTCCCTTCTCATTTTTAGGCCACCTTTTACGTATCGTGAAGGTGTCGACCATGCCTCTCGGGGTTACAAAGGCCTTCAAGAGCATCTGATCGTCTTGAGAACCTCCTCGGCGTAGTAGGTAGCGAAATGGCGTGACAAGCTCGTCAGGACCATTGAGGTCGGCGAGGGAGCTCAAGCGAAGGCCCAAGAGCTCGATGATCGCGAAGACGATGAGGCGCGAGGAGGTAGCCTTGTGAGCTCGGCGAGCAGGGCCTCTGAGCGTGACCACGATTTTAAGGCCGTGGAAGCGAGGCGCTCGTTCAACCAAAGCGCTCGGTGGCGGGCCAAATCAGCTGGAGAGGCTTCCTTGAGGCGTTGACTCGAGCTCAAGGCCAAGATACTCCAGCTCGAGGAGGAACTTGGTAGCGTCAACAAGACGCTTAAGCCCAGCGAGCCAAGGTCAAGGGCTTGGAGAGGCGGCTGGCGAAGCGAGCACATTCCAGACGACAGTCCCCGAGCTCGAGGCCAAAATCCTCGAAGCAAGAGAGCTCGGCCAATGCCACCAAGCGCTCCGGAGTCGAGCAGCTAAGGTCGAGGCTATTTGGAGAAGGCTCCGCTCCGTCGTCGCCTTGGGCCGAGACCAAGGTCCCCGGGCTCGAGAAGCTTCGGCGCGTTAACCAAGCGACAAAAAGTGCTGCAGCCCGGCTTGAAGGCGGCGGCGTCAGCCGTGGAGGCTTCGGCAAGCCCCCTCCGACTCGGCTCGGATCGCAACCACTGGCGAAAGTGGCCCAGCTCGGCGGGGAAAAAGTTTGCCGTGAGATGGCCGACCTGTGAAAACATTAAAAAGCAAGGAATATACTAACGGAAGTGATTTGTTTTTGGTGTACAAAAGAAACCTCGCGCCTGTTGTGAATTCGTGGCTTGGGGGGATACTTTGAAGTTTCTCCTCTCTCTTTTTTTTGCTTTGCTTGTATGCCCTTTAGGTCGTCTTGTGGGTAAATGTATACCCAGCCCGTTGGGTGAAGTCGGCGGCCGTGCCTTGGGCACAAGAGCGTGGGCTGCTGAGGCCGAAGGCCACGACACGCAAAGTTGTGGAACAATTCGCGAAGGTAGAAGGACATCGCGAACATTGTTAAGTGGGTTAGCGTTAAAGCGGTCCTCGCGACCATGCACATTGCTTGCGGCTAAGCGGCGAGGTTCTCAGCTCGAGCCGAGGCGAGGAAGAGCTAGATCGCGAAGAGGTTAAACTACGTTTAGCTAAATCAGGGGGGTGAGCGTCAAACTGCGTCACTTAGACTAGAACAAATCGCGGCTGCGCCGCGAAGGTGCGTGTTCGAAAAAAAAGAAAGGAGGAACGCCCGAAAAAAGAATAGTAGCAACACAAGTGGAAGCGAGATATAAAAGGGAAATGAAAGACGGCTTTATTGAAATGTGAGGCATAGGCGTTACATAAAACTTCGAAGGCGATCTATGTTCCACGAGCTAGAGCTCTACGCCGCCGGGCATCGCTGGCCGATAAGCCCGTCGCGATCTGTTGAAACAACTCTATAGGGGCCCTCCACAGCGGGGATAACTTGTTGGTCTTTGTCTGACTCTGAATCCGCCTCGGGGCTAGGTCCCAACAAAGGAGCTTCTAAATCGTGTAAGCCAAGGGCGCATGTCTGCGAAAGCTTGCGGGTAGTCGCGTTGATCGTGGCAGTGCGCGACATCTTACTTCTAACTGCGAGGTGGAGGTCGAGGCCGTTAAGTGCTTTCGAAAGTCGACTTGGTCAACAAGGCGACCCTAAGCGAGCCAGCGTGACCTCGGGAAGCGGGGCGGCCCGGTACCAAACACGGTTGGAAGGGTGTGGACCACAATGGCTCGACTTGCGTGGTATGAATAGACCATAAGGCGGTGGGAAGTTAGTCCACCCGGCCTTGCAGTATCGTCGAGCTCATCTGCGACTTCGTTCTTGGCCATACTGGGCGATTTGCGGTTAGCGTATCCGGCTGCTCCGTTGCTCTGGGGTGAGCCACCGGCGAAGCGATTTTGATGCGAGTTCCTCGCCAAAACTCTGGAACAACTTCGTTGATGGCGGAAATACCGTTGTCGTTGATAATTTGCATGGAACCCGTACTGTGACCACGAGCGGCGGAAAAAATTGCCGCGGCGATTATGGTCGAACCGATTCGACCTCTATCCACTTGGTGAAGGTGTCGGCAATGACGAGGGAACCTCTTCCCTCACGATTTAGCGAGAAAAAGGGCGAGGATGTCCGCCCCGGGTTGAGAAGAGACCCGCAGTGGCCAGATGAGTGCAAGCGCGTGGCGGGTTGATGCGACTTCGGGCGTGGAATTGGCGAGGCTCGGCGGTGCGGGCGATATCACGAGCATCACGAAGCAGGAACCAATAGTACCCATCACGGAAGGCCTTCCGACCATTGTCTGTCTGAAGAGTCGCCCCACAGAGGCTGAGTGAATGTCATGTAGTGAAGTACTTACCCTCCTCCGTGGAGATGCCAGCGTCGGGATGCGAAAACATTAAATCTGTAAGCTCCCTCGCGGCGTGTCTGACTTCGCCCGGCAGCAATCCGGCTCCTCGGCGGTCGGGTGGCGGAGTCGCCGGGCAAGAAATGTGGATGGCCTCGGCCGGGAGAAGTACCTTCGACCATGGTGGCCGCGACCTCTTGGTCGGACATTAGTGAGACGCCAGCGTCTCGGGGATGGCGTCGGGTGGGATGTCATCGTCGGAGGGCCCGAGCTTGGAGAGGAAATGTGTATTTGGAGTTATCACTTTGAGGATGTGTCGAGCTCCATGTTACAGGAACCACTTCTCCATCTTGCGCACCTCGGCGAGTACTTTGCCATCGAGTCTCGAACCTTGGTAGTCCTTGTTGAGCCCGGTTGATAGCGGTAGGAGTCGCCCTTCCACGACGGCGTCGCCCAAGGCCTTGCAAGCTTCGTGGCCCGGCCAAGAGGCCGTACTCCGCCACATTGTTGGTCATTGAAGCCAAAAGCAATTCGATACCTCAATTTGTCACGCCGGGGTGAGGATGAGGATCGGCCCGGCGCTTGAAGGACCTTGAGCGTTGAAGAACATGATCCGGGCTTTTTCTCTTGACTGAAGCTCCGGGGCGGGCTGCGGCGTCTGCTTTCGACCGCGAAGTCGGCGAGCACTTGCGACTTTATGGTTGTCGCGTGCCATGACTGGATGTCGACGCCGCTAGTTCCATGGCCCTTGGCGATTAGCGCGCCGCCCTCTGGGTTCCTCGGGACATCTGGCGGGAAGTTGCTCGGGCGACCGCAGTGCGCTGGAAGTAGTGCGAGCTTGCGGCGAAGCCATGAGAGGCGTATAACAGCTTCGTACTGCGGGTGCGCGCTCCTTTCGACCGTGCAAGACCTGTTGACATAATAAATGGGGTCTTCTTTGAGATCCAGTTACTGCCACGGGCGGCACTAACGGCAGGGGGTGGCGCGAGATATAGCGATAACTTCTCACCGGTTGTGGTGTTGTAAGGAGAGTGGGGCAGCGGGTATGCCTTGGTCGTCGAGGATCGTTGGGCCTCTGGAGTCCACTTTCGAAGTCCGTGCTTGCGCAAGGTTTGGAAGAATGGGGAGCGGCGCCGGGTATCTCGAGATGAACTGGCGAGGCGGCCATGCGGACGATGAGGCTTTGCACTGCTTGATCGAGTCGGGCGCCATCTTCTCGATCGCCTCGATCTTCTCGGGTTTGGACCAACTTGGAGCCCTCGATCATGTGGCCAGAGCACCTTACAGGACGCCCGCGTCGAACCGCTTCTCGGGTTGAGCTTGATCTTGTGCTGTTCGGGTTGGCGAAGGTCTCCTGGTCATGACGTGGTGGCCCTCGGCGAGCTCTTGATGATGATGTAGATCCCGTAGACCTCAAGGTTCCGCCCGATCTGGGGCTCGAAAGTCTTGGTCATCGAGGCGTTGAAAAGTGGCCCTGCATTACGCGGACCAAATGACATGGTCGTTATAGCAATAGGTGCTAAGCGGCGTGATGAAGAAGTCTTGCTCTCGTCGTCATTGCCCGGCTTGATCGGTGGTATCGAGTAAGCATCCAAGCTCGGCATCTTGGCATTAGCGGTGGAGTCCACGATCTGGTCAATCTTGGCGAGCGGGAAGTTGTCCTTTGGGCAAGCGAGTTCAACCCGTAATTGGCGCACATTCTCCACTTTCCTCCTTCTTACCCGCGATGGCCGGGTTGGCGGCCATTAGGGTAGTTAATCTCACGAATGAAGCCCGGCCTTCAAGAGCTTAATCAGGTTTTCCTTGATGACGCGACCTTCTCGGGAGAAGCGGCGATTTTTAGCGCCTGGTCGGGCCGGATCCCTGCGGCTTGTGCTCAATCACCTCCCTCGGGGCGCGGGCATATCCGGGCTCCCAGCGAATATACCCTTGTTGGCGCGAAGGAAGGTGGCGAGCTCGAGTTCCTATTGGAACTCGGCTCGCCGAGCGTGGACACACACAGTTAGGGTCGCTCTCGTCGGCGGCGCGGCCTTTTTGCCCGCTAAATTTGTATCGCCGCCTTACGGGGCGTTCTTCATCGTCGCCTCAGGACCCGTATTTGGGGCCGCATGCATGCCGAGCCAAGGCCTTGGTCTCCACCATCCATCGCGCGCTTATGAAGTCGCCCCTTGCGATGATGACACCGTTGGGGCTGAAGTAACTTCATGCAGATGGCCATAATGGTTGGCGACCATGAATTTGACCAAGGCGGGGCAGCGAGGATGGCGTTATGCGGAGAGTCACCCTCGACCACCTCGAAGGTGATCAACTTCGGTCTTGAAGTTGTCGAGCCGCCAAAGGTGACGGGAAAGACAACCCCCAAGGGGTGGTCGAGCTCCGGGGACTATGCGAAGAATGGTATGGTGATGCTCTTGACCTTGGCCAGGGGAATCGCATCGATCGGCGCTCTACTGCTGACAAGTTAAAGGGCTGCCGCCATCAACCATGATCACGACCGGAAGCCAAATAGTATTAGCGATGGTGAGTCACGACCAAAGCGGTCTTTAGGTCTCGAGCCATACACAGGAGAGCATCCTCTGGAGAAAGCGATGGTGGCCCCTGCCCACTTGCGGCTGTTATTGGTGGGCTTCGGTGTGACACAGTAGATGGTCGTCGTGGCGTGCCTTGACCTCGCGCTGGTGGTAGGCCGGCAGCCGTCGAAGATGACATCGTCCGGCGTTCGCCTTGCTGGAACTCGGATCGAGTCGTGCGTGCTCGGCCGGCATTCACCGGTCGGTGGTTGTCATCGCCGGGGCATGGGCATCTCACCCGCCCATCGTAGAAAGGCGTCAAGCTTATACGCCAAGCCTGCGGTCGTCCGCGGTCGTGGTAACCGCCTGTCGAAGAAGCCAGAACTTTGACTCGTCATATCTGCGCGCCGGCCCATTTGGCTGCCGAGCATCGGTCCGTCGAGGGACGGCCGTTAACCCTCTGCTGAAAGTGGTTCTTAGCTGGTGAGATCGAGTCGACCTTGGCGAGGCTTAAAGTCCACGAGGCTTGCCCTCGGACCTCGAGGACCTCCGGCGGCCATCCGTAGAGATGATCACCAGCGGTAACCCTCACTTCTACCTCTGCTGATCGCGCTTCGCTTCTTGGTGGTGGTGCCTTGGTGGCGCCCACAGAGTTAAGCAGGTCGGCCTCTGTTTGGATTCGAGACCAGCTTACCTTGATACGTAGTCCGTTCGGCGGGCGGCGCCGTCCGCGTCAGCGTATCGCTCCGCCATGCGGAAAAAGTTTGTGGCCTGGCCAGGCCTCGTGGTGATCTCGGGTCTTCGGTGAGGCGTCGATCCACGGACCCGAACTTGAAGGCCTTGATGGCGGCCTCGTCGAAATGCTCGGGATCGAGTTCCTTGTGCGGATGAATCGCCGCACAAAGTCGTATGATGGCTTCGTTCTTCCACTGGATGACCACGATCCGAGTCTTTCTCCTGCCCGACGCTTCGTAACAACTCTGGAAGTTGGGCGAAGAAGCGCTCTGAATCTGGCGCCCACGACTGAAGGAGCGGGCTTTTGATTAAAAGCGAGTCCTAGCGGCCCGTCGGCCGCGGTCGGGAGGTAGTTTGCCATCACGAGCTCGTCCCTCGGCGCGGGATAGCGGTCGAATAGATGGGCGAGGAACTTCGTCGGGGTTCTTGGTCCGTCGAGCCTTCGATCGTAGCGAGGCTTGAGCCGTGCCCGATAGCGCCTTGGCGAAGGCCGTCGAAATCGCCATCGGCCGTGGCGGGACAGTGCCGTCGGTTAGTGGTCATCGCCCGACAAGATCCTCTTCTGCGGATTGGTCGAGCTGGCGGCGGCCGACCTCGGCGGGAAACGACCATAGTGCGAAACAGGAATCCACTGGTTAATGCTGAAGCGGATCTGGACCTGCGGCGCTGGCGGAAACGTCGAGAGGTCGCCAGAACTGCGCGATCGACTCGGAGTGGCAGCTCGGGCACGGATTACGTTCGGTAGTTGGTGCCGTGGGGCGTCGGTAGCGTCTGCGTCAAGCCAGCGTCGAGCTTTGGTGCTCGAGCCAACTCTGTGGGGAGGCGTCCGGTGGAGTCTTGTGGCGGCAGCGATGTGTTTGTTATTGCTTCTCACGGGCGGGTCCCGAGTGCTAACTTTGGTCTGTGGAGGCGGCCTCGGTCGCGGCCAGTCGAGCTCTTCGGCGGGGCCGGCCAAAAACTCCGACCTCGTCTCGGGGTCGACCGCGGCCAGACGATAAGCGGGCGCTCCGGTGGGAGCACAGGTAGCTCGAAGATGTCTTGGCCTTCTCTTGGGCCTCCGTGGGAGGCGGTTATAGCGGTTGATAGCAACTTTGCACCATCCGTGGCGTCTTCCGGTCTGCGGATCACGGTCCTCCGCATCCCCTCGGCGCCTTGACCGTCGCCACGAGCGTCTTTGCTCGGCGGCGGCGGTGGCGTGAGCGACCGGAGTCGGATGTGCTGAAGAAAGTCCGTCGATGAAGGCGCCATGCTCACTGGAGTCTGGTGTCGTTCTGCGAAAAAACAAAACAATCGGGCCCCGGTGGGCGCCCATTTGTCGGCAATCGGGATCGCCAACGCAGAAATGAGGTAGGGGAATGAGGTATTATGGGACCCGTGCGTTTTGCTCGAGCGAAGGAAAAATCGAACTTCGGTGATGGTTGGAGCAAAGGCAAGCGAGCGCGAGGCAAGGGTTTATCTTGGTTCGAGCCCTGTGAAGGTAATAGCTCTCTCCAGTCACCTTGCGGCGGTGATTCTTGTTATATGGGTGTCTGAGGCGGTGTTTACAACTCAATCTGATATATGTGATTCCTAGCTCGGAGCTCTTTGTGTGTCTTTGTGTTGTCTTCGTTGTCACAGGAGCTCATCGTCCTCGGTCTTTATACTCCCTCTTGCATGCTGGCCGGGAAGCGATCCTCGGGAAGGGCCGCCGTGCTCCTTGAGTAGCGAACAAGCGCCCCGGACTTATCACGCTTTTCTGAGTCATCCCCGACCCGCTCTCTGTAGCTGTCGGTCAAATGCGAATCCGAAATCGAGGCGGACCAAGGCTTGAGCGAGATCCCATCGAGCTCGAGGTCGGGCGAGTCGAGCTTCGGTCCTGATGCTCTAGGTCAAAGCGCCTCGATGTATATATCCAGTGCGTGGTTGGGGCCTTAGAGCTTGAGGGATCCGTTGACCTACGCCGACCCGATCAAAAGTACCAGCCCTCGTCGACTTTTTACAAATTCGTTACGTTTATGAATCTTTTGCTTGCAAACAAAATCGCCTTATGCTGAAATGAGACTAGTGTAGAAGCTTAATCCTTGTTATAGCCCTGCATTTCTTGTATTTCCATACACTAAAGTCTTCTTGAGTACATCGTGTACTCACGGTTGCTAAACCTAACAATATAGGCAGCCTGATGCGGAAGAGTGCCCGACGACTCCTGCTTTGCTCACGGGGTTGCGACGATCATTTTGGCGGATGAACTTGGGCTTCTCCGTCGGTTTCCTATGGGTTTATGGATGGGCATACCGTTGTCCTACTTTTGTTAAATATGTTATTTCCGCTGCACTCTACTTTTGGACTTGTGATATTTGGCGATGGCCACTACTTATAATAGTAAGTAGTTGTAATAGTTGCGATTTATGTTTATGCTATTCAAGCTGCTTAGATTCATGTGTATGTGTTGCGATACATCTCGAATGCAGGATATGTGGGTGCTAGGCGTTGATCTTGGGAACTAGCACTAGACACATATCTGGGTACCTGGAATTGTCATCAACCTTCAATGCATCGCTTCGTCGGCCAAGTCGTTCTTTGGCCATTTCGTGCTCCCCTTGGATAGTCTTGGCGATACCAAGGTCCTGAGATGGATGGCGAATGCTATGTGTGGATGAGTTGGTCTCAATCCGTATGGTTGTTGGAATGGAATCGAAACTCCCATGGATCGTAAGTGTGTGCGGTGCGACTATGTGGCTCATATTTGTTTGAGTGAGGGCCATTTAGTCAAATACTCGTGCGTGACTTTTGGGTAGCAATGAGCATACACTTAAATGGAGTATGGGTGTCACTGTAAGTCCAGCAGCATGTGAGGATCGATTCATATTTAGGGTGCCCACAAGAGGTGGTATCGAGCCCATCGACCGTAGGAAAAGCCTTAGTTAGCATGGTCAATAGTTAAGGACAAAGCTTTCTCTTAAAGAATATTTTTCGAATATAAAAGCTTATTTGTGAAAATGTAGAATGCTATTCTCATCTCTTACTGTAGGTTTTCCTTCTTATCCTACTTTTCAAAAGGAGTTTGAACTCATCTCAACTTCAAAGATCGGTTTCGGAAAAGTGACACCATAAGACTTTGTTCTACCTCTCATGACATTCAACAGTTGAAACCAAGTTTTAGAACTCATATAACCTGAAGTTTTGAACTCTAAAATTTGCTAGGACCAGCGTGAAGCTCTTAACCTCACCTTGTTCTGAACCATCTCCTTGGAGATGAGAATTTTCAAAAAAAAACCTTACCTTGATTCAACAACTAGATAGGCCGCAAGTGGGTGTAAGGTTAAGGAAGTTAGGATATTGTTTGTCCAATTTAGAGATATAGAAAATTTTCACTAAAATTCTGGAAAGGGTCACCTCTGGGTAGAGACTAAGCCCATAGGATTTCGTGAAATTCCGACTTAAGGAACAAGGGTTGCAACTCAAAAAGGGGGGTAGTATGCGCAGAACATTTATTCTGGAAAGAGCCCCGTTTTTTCAATTTTGTAGGAAATTCTGTCAATGCAAAAATTTCTAAAATTTTACCTTGGGTAAATTGTTCTTCTAGGAAGCTGCCCAAAAATTTTCGTAATTTTGTAAGTTCTGTAGCAGCACTTAGAAATTCCGCAACCTGTTGTGCAGAACGTTAACAATGCTGATTGACAGTTTTGATTACCTCTCCTTCAACCACTTGTGCTTCATTCCGCATAAGGTCTTGCTAACTTGCTACTTTTCTTAGATGGCGCGCTCTTTGAGAGCCTCGCTACTATCTGTGAGCTATGTTTGAAGACACCGTCCATGAGCGTTGTGGGATATGATCGTCGTGCGTGAGTTTCAGCGAGGCGCGGAGTATCTCATATCTCTGCGGCGACTAGCCCAAATTCTGGATATCTGTTGTGGAGTAACCATCCATGAATGCGCCATGTCGAGGAGCGACCCGCGGCGCTATCTTGAGATGGCGCCAACACGCTTCTGGCGGTGTTAGATAGAACCTATGTCGCCATCGTTCGACTCGCCATGACCTTCGGTGGCGCGATTGTGTCCCCCTTGTCCCTCACGTGAATGGGATAGTATGGTTAACACCTATGCCGTCCCGGATGCCACTTCCGATGCCACGCACGCTTGGCATATGGGACTGTTGAGCTCGCTCGACAAGTACCTCCTTCGCCTCCAAGAAGAGCTGATCATGGCGCGCCGCCGCATCTCCGAGCTTGAGAATCACATGGCTCCGTTATTTGACCTCGGCTTCACCACCCCGAAGGACGTGTTTGGGGAGTATGGGGCGTACGATCATGCGGAGGACCTCCCTCGCCCCTACGGTACCTACCGCCGCGTCGTCCGACAAATTCGGATGTCGGTGAGAGGTACTGGACGCCGTGTCACAGCCGTTCGCTTCGACGGCCCTATGAATGCGGTGCAGGGCCAAACTCTCCGATTTGGCGGGCGCGAGTATGAGCTGATGATGCCGGATGCACCAACATCGCCACCTGCTGCCCCCGATGCCTCTGACACCGCCAATGATGGTGGAAATGCCTAGAGCATGACTAGGTGGCTTAGGTCGTAGTGCTCACTTTTGGGGAAAGGTGTGAGCAAATTCGGGATGTACTTTTGTGGCGTGGAGGTAGTAAAGACGCCTTCAAGATGGGCTATGTCAGTTAGAATGGCCCCAAGATGTAATCGAACCTTGTGTTGTGTTTAATTATGATATCAATACCGAAATCTTTTGGGCACATCAAAATCTGTCCTTGCTGTCCACAAATTTTATTTGAGCATGAAAATCAGTTCTCAAATCTAGAATTACATGCTAAATCATTTTACCTTCATTGCGCATATAACTCAATTCATTACCTTAACTGTTTTGCATGCATTGTTCAATCTTGGTGTGCTTATCGGGATGCCAAGGACTCAATCCATGCGGCGCAATCTTGGCTAGAGGTGCTGCTCAGGATGGCGCGTCGAGAAACGAGGTGCCTAACCTGTGCACCTAACCCGCGCACCGAGGTCCCACTCTGGCGAGGCCCAAGATTCCGGCACGCCAACAAGAGGGCAAGGAAGTGCTCACAGCCATCAGGAGGCTCAGAGTGGGGAACTACCTCCTCCTCCATCAATGGCACAAGTTCTTGTAATGCAAACTCGACTTCTTGAGAGAATGGTGCAAAATACAGAGAACTTCAACGCCGCTGCAGCATATGGCGGGATGGCAGCAATGCCACCTCACTCACGCCTGGCCGAGTTCCAGCGAACTCGTCCACCAAGTTTCCCCTCGTCGGCCGACCCCTTGGATGCTGACGATTGGCTTCGTGATATCGAGGGCAAGCTTGATATCGCACATTGTAATGAGGAGGAGAAGGTGCAGTACGCTGCATATTACCTCCAGGGTGCCGCAGCAGCTTGGTGGGATAGCTTCAAAGCTATTCGCCCGTCGGGTCAAGTCACTTCTTGGGAAGCTTTCAAGGATGCTTTCCACTCTGCCCATATTCCCTCAGGCATCATAAAGATCAAAAAGAGGGAATTTTACAATCTCAAGCAAGGTTCTATGATGGCCATGGATTTTCTCCACCGCTTTAACTATCTTGCTCGATATGTCACCGATGAAATACCAAGCGAGACAAGAAGGGTTACTCTCTTCCGGGAGTGTCTCAATGAAGAGGTACGGCACTCTCTTGCTGCCCATGACATCCCCAACATGCAAGCATTGGTAGATAAGGCTATCCGAGTGAAAGATAGTGCTAAGGCGGTGATTGAGAGCTGCAAGCGCAAGTGGATAGTGCAAAAATCAGCAAGCAGCGGTACCCCAAAACCGCGTACTTGGCAGCCGCCCACTGCCCGTTCTTCTGCACCGCCTTTCCAAAGACCTCAAGGGCATGTTTCTCGTCCTTCACCACCTGTGGTTCAACAATATAACTGCGGAGGACAATTCTCCGGAAGTCAGAACAAGGCTGCAACGGTCACTTGCTTTTCCTGCAATGAGAAGGGGCATTATGCGAATAATTGCCCACAAAAGAAGCAATCGGTGACTCGTCCTCAACCCCAAAATGCTCCGCCACGTCCTCAAGGTGCAGCAAGTGGGCGTGGAAGCTCTCAGAGTGCTCGGTCAGCTCCCAAGCTAGCCCAAGGCTATGGGCATGGCCGCCTTAACCACGTCACTGCAGAGGAAGCAAACAATGCGCCCGATGTAGTGTTGGGTATGTTTCTTGTGCACTCAGCTCCTACATTGGTATTATTTGATTCCGGAGCATCTCATTCATTCATATCCACAAAATTTGTTGAGCAACAAAAGGTCCAAGTCAATTATCTTGATAACAACATGTTAATTTATTCACCCGGGTCCGTTATGAAAACAAAACTCATAAGTTTGGGCGTTCGTATTGTGATCAATGGGGTAGAATTCAAGGGAGATTTAATCAACATCAGTTCACCCGGACTTGACGTTATACTCGGCATGGATTGGCTATCCAAAAATAAAGGGCATATTGATTGTGCCAACTGAGCTATATCCTTAGTCAATCCCAATGGTGTTCATGTCACATACACCTCCAACCGAGGCTCAACCTTGCCGCAGCCATCTCTCCACACTCTCTCAGTATCTAAAGTGCGTCAGGTACCTGTGGTATATGATTATCCTGATGTCTTTCCTGAGGAGTTACCGGGTATGCCGCCGGATCGAGATATAGAGTTTGTCATTGATCTTCTGCCCGGAATAGCTCCTATATCTAAGCGCCCTTATCGAATGCCCCCAGACGAGTTGTTTGAACTAAAGAAGCAAATCAAAGAACAGCTTGACAAGGGTTTCATTCGCCCAAGCACATCCCCTTGGGGAAGTCCGGTGCTATTTGTCAAAAAGAAGGATGATAGTCTTCGGATGTGCGTCGATTATCGTTCATTGAATGAAGTTACTATCAAAAACAAGTATCCACTCCCTTGTATTGTTGACTTGTTTGATCAAATGAATGGGGCTCAGATCTTCTCAAAAATTGATCTAAGACTTGGGTACTTTCAACTCAAAATTCGCCCGGAGGACATTCCAAAAACTGCTTTCACCACTCGTTATGGGTTGTATGAATATACCGTGGTCTCCTTTGGACTCACTAACGCACCTGCCACTTTCATGAACCTTATGAACAAAGTGTTCATGGAATACTTGGATAAGTTTGTGGTGGTATTTATCGATGATATCCTCGTCTACTCCAAGTCTGAAGAAGAGCATGAGTTGCATTTGCGCATGGTGCTCGACAAACCCATGACATCAACTCTATGCGAGTTTAGCAAATCTGAGTTTTGGTTAAAGGAAGTTGGCTTCTAGGCCATGTCCTATCCAAAGGAGGAGTCGCCGTTGACCGAGCAAGGTGCAAGATGTGCTCGCTTGGAACAGCCCCAAAGCTGCTTACGAGGTCAAAGTTTCCTCGGTCTTGCGGATACTATCGCCGGTTTATCGAGAACTTCTCCAAAATTGCAAAACCAATGACCGAATTGCTCAAGAAGGAGAAGAAATTTGAGTGGTCACCGGCTTGTAAGCAAGTTTTCAAGAGCTGAGGCAAAGGCTCACATCAGCCCCAATACTTACATTGCCTGACATACACAAAAGCTTCGATGTATATTGCGATGCATCTCGTCTAGGCCTTGGTTGTGTGTTGATGCAAGAGGGCAAGGTTGTGGCTTATTCTTCTCATCAATTGAAGCCTCATGAAGTCAATTATCCCACTCATGACTTAGAATTGGCAGCCGTCGTTCATGCACTTAAGATATGGCGGCATTACCTCATCGGTAATCGCTACGAGATATACACTAATCACAATAGTTTAAAATACTTCTTCACCCAACCAGATCTGAACCTAAGACAGCGAAGATGGCTTGAATTAATCAAGGACTATGATCTGGGTATTCACTATCACCCGGGCAAAGCGAATGTAGTAGCCAATGCACTCAGTCGGAAGATACATGCTGTCAACAACTTCATTCTTGTTGATCAACCAGAGTTGGTCAAAGAGTTTCGCAAACACAATTTGGAAATGGTTAAAAGAGGGTATGTTGCTGCCCTATCCCTCCAACCCACACTTGAATCACAAATCAAAGCCGCTCAACTTAAGGACGAAGGAGTGGCGAAATTAAGCGCAAGATGAAGGATGATGCGCCAATCGAATTTTACGAGAATGCCGATGGATTGATCATCGTGGACAACGAATATATGTTCCGGATGATCCAGAGATTAGAGAATTAATCCTAAAAGAAGCACATGAGTCCCCGCTATCTATTCACCCTGGAAGCACCAAAATGTACCAAGATCTCCGAGAAAAATTTTGGTGGCCTGGTATGAAGCGAGACATCGCTGCACATGTTGCCATTTGTGATGTGTGCCAGCGTGTTAAAGCTGAGCACCAGTGTCCAGCAGGAATGCTCCAACCCTTGCGGGTTCCTGAATGGAAATGGGATGAAGTTGGCATGGACTTCATTACCGGCCTACCCAAGACGTCAAGCGGACACGACTCCATCTAGGTGATTGTTGACCGTTTAACGAAGGTAGCCCATTTTATTCCCGTGCGCGTCACATATAATGGAGTTAAGCTTGCCAAACTATATTTGAATCATATTGTTCGACTCCATGGTGTTCCCAAAGTTATCATTTCTGATCGTGGTACTCAATTCACATCACGATTTTGGGAAAATCTACATGAACTTCTTGGCACCAAATTGTTCTTCAGCACAGCCTTTCATCCTCAAACAGGAGGACAAACTGAGAGAATAAATCAAATATTAGAATACATGCTGAGAGCCTGCGCGCTATCATATAGCACCAATTGGGAGAAGTGTTAGCGTTCGCTGAATTCTCCTACAACAACAGTTTTTAGTCCAGCCTTCAAATGTCACCTTTCGAAGCACTCTATGGCAGAAAATGCCGAACCCCTCTATTCTGGTCCGAGGTAGGCGAAAGGCAATTCTTTGGACCAACCATTATCCAAGAGGCTGAAGATCACGTCCGACTAATCAGAAGCCGTTTGAAAGAAGCACAATCGCGACAAAAGAGCTATGCCGACAATCGTCGCCAAGATTTAAGCTTCGAGGTTGATGATCTTGTTTACCTAAAGGTCTCACCATGGCGTGGTACTCGACGATTTTGAGTCCACGGGAAACTTGCGCCTCGATTCATTGACCCATATCGGATTACCGCAAAAAGGGGCGAAGTGGCGTATCAACTCGAACTTCCACCTCAACTCTCCGATGTCCACAATGTGTTTCATGTTTTCCAACTAAAGAAGTGTCTCCGAGCTCCCACTGAATTCACTCCAATAGAATCCATTGACTTGCAACCTGATCTTTCTTATTGCGAGCATCAATTAGTGTTATCGGCGAAGCTGAGCGTCATACGAAATCACCAAGTCAAAATGCTTAAAGTCGATTGGAGTAACCACACGAGGAAAAGCCACTTGGGAGCGAGGATTGTCTTAGAGCGAGTTTCCATCTTTCTTTAGCGAATCCACTAATCTCGAGGACGAGATTAATTTAAGGGGGGTAGGTTTGTAACATCCCAAATTTGATCAAGTAATTAAAGTGGCATGTTTTGATTCTTGTTGTGCTTTGGATTTTCTCATTGAATAGATTCCTGGAGTTAGACTTCTCTTATGATTTTATGCCTAATGAAACCTTAAGTTGTCAAATCCAACACATTGATGAAACTCAAAGAAACATCAAACAACATGCTATAGCAATTAATTTTGTAAAATACTAGAGACCAAAAGATGAATAAAAACAAATTTTACAGAATTTTGGCACACCATTTCTGAGCTTAAAATTCAAAAGCAGATTGAAAACCAATCTAGTTTGAAGAATTACTGTTCTTAAATGACAATAGATAATGAGATGAAACCAAAGAAAATGGAAAGTAGAACTTCGGACTACTGCTCAAAAATTTGCAGAATTTTCCAACCAAGTTTTCACCTTCCCAAGCCTGCCCATCGACATGTCAATTCTTCACTTGAAATCATTCAACTGCCCAAAAGCAACCGTTGCAGCCGAGGAAGCCTGTAGCTACGCCTCTGGCAGGATGGTCCCATGCATGCCTGGGCCCGCTCTCCAGCCCCTCCTCCCCTCTCTCCTTCCTTTCTCCCTCTCCAGCTCCCTGCCCGAGTGCTGCCACGGCTCTCTTTCCTTGTGCCTACATGCTGCCCCGGCAGAGGTTCCACGCCACGCGGACACCACCGCTGGCCTCGCCCGTGCTGTCGCCTCCAAGCCTTGCCGTCTCTGCCCCAGCTGCAATAAAGCCAGCAAGCCTCCCTCCTCACCCCCTTTGCTCGCTGCTTGCATGCTCACATTGCCGTGGAGCTCGGCCAAGCCAGCACCAAGCCAGGCATCATTCAGGCGAGCGCCCAGGTGAGCTCATCCATCTCGTTCTTGCACACAGCAGCTGCACAATCTTCTGAGTTGCTCCACCTTGTTGCAGCCGAAGCCGACCGTGAGTTCTTCCTCCTTGCGCCGGTGAGCCAGCCCTTCAACCGCAACAACCCGGTGAGCTCTTCACCAACTTGACTTGCCATGCGACTTGCCCAGTTCCGATTCTTGACCTTCTCTTCCGTTCATCTGCAGCACCACCACGGCCGTGTTTTGTCTTCCTCCCCAAATGAGCCACACCTTCCCTGCGGTTGCCTTCTCCGTTCAGCCAAGCTCCGCCCGGCACGAAGGAAGCAGCGTGAGGCTCGCTGGCAAAACAAAATTTTCTCGCATTCAACGGGATACATGCGAGTAGTGGATCATGGAGCATTACCCTTGGAGCACGTTAGCAGCGGAAGTAGAGTGGGTGAAGCCTCCCCGCGTGCTCCGAAGCATAGTAGTAGATGCCGAAGTTGTCCGTCTCCTCCTCGCGATCATGCACGCAACATTTGTAGAAAGTAGGCGTTCTCGCCGATCGACCGAGGCGGATGCACCACGGCGCCTCTCGGTATCCACACGTCCGGTGGAGCATGCGCATGCGCCGTGCTAGCACCACGCAGCGACAGGCTAGGGTTTCAGCAAGGGTAGGGTCGACGGCTAGGGTTTCGTGGTGGGGAGAACCTCCATTTGCACCCCCACGCCCTTTATATAGAGTGCACTAACGGGCCTTCTACAATAGAAGCCCACTAGGACTCACACTAATGGATCTTCTCTGATGAGAAATCCATTAAGGCGCCAGAGGATCTAAATCCGTGTAAACCCGGTAATGGATCCAATCCATCGAGACATGATCCAACCCATTAAGTGTGTGACCCGTTAGGTTCATGCATAAGCGGCCATAGCCCTAGAAACCTCTTTTCGAGACCATCGACAACAGTGGTTCCTAGCGAGGACATGTTGTCCCCGATGCACTGAGTGATCGTATCGGTGAACCTTGATATACTCATATACCAATCCTTTTGCCACGCGATACCGGTCAAGCTCAAGGCAAGGTCGTGCCATCCTTGTGATAGCTCGACCCATTCACTCGTCAATGTAATGGATATAATTCGTGATTAACACTTTAATCACTTTGGCATAACCATGCACTTTTCATATCCATCCACACAGAGGGCGAGATATCTCTCCGTTATCAAGGAGGGCAAATTCCATATCTTGATCTCTTATATCTCACGTCATGTTTTATGGCATACCCGTAAGCTAACTTTATAACTCCCCTGTTACGGAGAAGCGTTTGATAGCCTCAAAGTATACAATTACACATGCTGAGAATCAATAAAGATCTCAGGTCAAAGGATCGTATAGGTATACCACTCGAGACTACACCACGATGGCACTTCTAAGATAACAATCTCATCGGTGTCTCGGGTGGGTCTATCCAACCCCATGTTCTCTAACATGTGCTCACATTATTGATTTGATATCTCCATATCTATGGTATGTGAAACATTACCATCAATCAATACATGTGTTGGTCAAATCACTATTGTCCCACATAATGATATGTAACCAGGGATCGTTTAGAATAATATCATATAACCAATGTGTTTCACAATTAAGTCATACTCAATGAACAAAGGAGTGACATTTATTCATGGGCCGATAAGTACATGAACATAGGCGCATGATACAATCATCTCACATGATCGCCTCTAGGGCATATCACTAACAATCTCCCACTTGCACTAGAGTGCATCATGCAAGTATCTAATACCCATGGCTCTTGTGTGTGCCTCATGCTTCAGCTGTGGAAGAGGTTTTGTCAGCGGATCAGCGACATTCAGATCCGTGTGCACTTTGCAAATCTTCACATCTCCTCTATCGATGATCTCTCGGATGAGGTGATAACGCTGAGTATGTGTTTGGATTTTGGTGAGACCTAGGCTCCTTAAGCACAGCAATGGCACCACTATTGTCACAATAGAGATCCATTGGACGGGATGCACTAGCGACAACTCCCAACTCGAAACAAATTTTACGATCCAAATGACCTCCTTTGCGGCTTGAAGCGCAATATACTCAACCTCGATCGTGGAATCACCATTTGTCTCTTGCTTGGAACTTTTCGACTCACTTGCCCCCCATTGAGATGAGAATACAAAACCGGATGCGATCGAGAATCATCTTTGTCGGTTTGGAAGCTAGCGTCGATGTAACCCTTTACAACCAGCTCTTCCTCTCCTCCAAAGACCAAGAACATGTCCTCGATCCTCGTAAGTATTTGAGGATGTTCTTCACACCGCTTGATGACTTTCACGGGTTTGATTGATACCTTTCGTAACACTTAGAGCATATGATACATCTGGGCGTGTACATAACATGGCATACATGATGGATCCAATAGGCGGAGGCATATGGAATCACACTCATTTTCTTTTGCTCATCGGTGTCGAAGCACACTGAGTCTTGCTTAGATGAATACCATGCGACATTGGCAAGAAACCCTTCTTGGAATCTTGCATATTAAACCGTTTCAATATTTTATCAATGTATGTACTTTGGCTTAATCCAATTAGCCTTCTCGATCTATCTCTATAGATCTTTATGCCCAGTATGTAGGCTGCTTCTCCTAAATCCTTCATCGAGAAACATTTTCTCAAATAAGATTGGATAGCTTCAAGCATTGGAATATCATTTCCAGTCAACAATATGTCATCTACATATAAGATCGAAACACAAGTGCGCTCCCACTAGCCTTCTTGTAAATACAAGGTTCTTCTTCATTCTTGATGAAGCCAAACTCTTCTTGCTTCATCAAAGCGAAGATTCCAACTCCGAGATGCTTGCTTGGGTCCATAAATAGACTTGAAGCTTGCATACCTTGCCAAAGATCGTTTGGATCGACAAAACCTTTAGGGCGTGTCATGTACACATCCTCACTTAGGTTTCCATTTAGGAAAGCCGTTTTGACATCCATTTGCCACAATTCCCAATCATAGAATGCGGCAATTGCTAGCATGATCCGAATAGATTTAAGCATAGCGACGGGTGAAAAAGTTTCATCATAATCAACACCTTGAATTTGCCTGAAACCTTTAGCCACCAATCGTGCCTTATGGATGTGAACATTTCCATCCATATCTATCTTTTCTTAAAGACCCATTTGCACTCGATAGGTTTTACCCCATCGGCGGATCAACCAAGTTCCAAACTTGATTATCATACATGGACTTTATTTCAGATCTCATGGCTTCCAACCATTTCCTAGAGTCTGGTCCCACCATTGCTTCCTCATAGTCTTTGGGCTCATCGTTGTCCAACAACAACACGTCACGCTGTCCCGTCGTGAGGAACATGTACCTCTCGGGTGCACGGCTAGTCCTCGTGAACTGCGTGGAAGTGGTGCCTCTACCACGGGTTACGCAACATTTGCATTTCCGTTCGGGCTAGTAGGAGTTGAAACATTTTCAGATGTTTCCGAATTTCTTCAAGTTGCACCTTTCTCCCACTAGCCCTTTTGAAAAACTCCTTTTCCAAAAGACACCATGTCGGCGACAAACACTTTGCCCTCTTCTCGGTTATAAAAATAATACCCTTTAGTTTCCTAGGGTACCCCACAAAGAAGCACTTATCGAGACTTGGCGTGAAGCTTATCGGGCGTCATCACGTTTTACATAGGCTTCACAGCCCCAAATCTTTAGAAAAGACAACGAGGGGCCTTCCGGTCCATATCTCATATGGTCTCTTCTCTACCGATTTTGATGAAACCCTATTTAGTGTGAGCGCATGCATTGTTTCTAGAGCAAATCCCCAAAATGACAATGGAAGATCAGTTTGACTCATCATAGACCGAACCATGTCCAACAAAGTTCGATTCCTCCGTTCGGATACCCCATTCCATTGAGGCGTTCCAGGTGGAGTCAATTGAGGAACTATTCCACAATTCTTAAGATGGTCATTAAACTCATGGCTCAAATACTCACCTCCACGATCAGATCGCAGAAATTTAATTGTTTTGCCCAAATGATTTTGCACTTCATTCTGAAACTCTTTGAACTTTTCAAAATATTCAGACTTATGCCTCATTAGATAGATATAGCCATACCTACTAAAGTCATCAGTAAAGGTAATGAAGTACTGAAATCCACCTCTGGCCCCAGTGCTCATCGGTCCACATACATCAGTATGTACTAAGGCCAATAAGTCACTCGCCCTCTCACTTGAACCAGTGAAAGGCGTTTTAGTCATCTTGCCAAGTAAACAAGGCTCGCACGTGTCAAATGATTCAAAATCAAATGAATCAAGAAGACCATCTTTATGGAGCTTCTCCACGCTTCTTATTTATATGGCCTAGCGACAATGCTACGAGATAAGCGAATTCAAATCATTTGTTTTGAGTTTTTTCAGTATTAACATTATAGACAAAATTATCTTCAAGATTTAGCACATATAGCCCATTCAATGATGGACAATGACCATAGAGCATACCATTGAAATAAAGTGAACAACATTTGTTCTTTATTACAAAATCAAAACCATCTTCTTCCAAACATAAAGAAGAGATAATGTTTTACGCTCAAAGCTGGAACATAATAACAATTATTTAATTCCAAAACTAATCACGAAGGTAACGATAAGGGATAAGCATGCTGACCATTGCAGCAACCTTTGCGCCATTGCCGACGCGAATGTCCACCTCACCACTTGCACAACTTCTAGTCTTTCTTAGTCCACAGCGCGATTTGCAAACATGAATCATCGATCCGTATCAAATACCCATGACTCATTAGGACAAGTAGCAAGATTAACTTCTATAACATTAATACCGAAGTGGAAGCTAGAGTTCCATTCTTCTTATCCTCCAAGTATTTCTTGCGGTTCCTCGCCAATGACCTTTCTTATGGCGGTAGTGACATGCATCGAAGCGATGGGACCACTTTTGGTCTTAGGTTTAGGGTTGGGGATCGTATCCACACCCTTGCCTTTTGCTCCACGCTTCCTTTTCTTACCACCATCCTTTTGGACCATCATCACATGATTATTGCTTTTCTTGATGCTTTCCTCTGCTGTCTTAAGCATCCCATGCAGTTCGACATGTTTTCTCCATGCCATTCATATGAAAATTCATGATGAAAGGCTTGAAGCTTGCGAAGCGGCGGAGAATCACATCAGTGGCCAACTCTTGGCTTAAGGGGGAGTTCAGTTTCTCCAAGTTCTCAATGTAACCAATCATCTTGATCACATGAGGACTCACCAAACTACCTTCAGTTAGCTTGCACGCAAACAAAGCTTTTGAGATCGAGTATCTCTCAGCCCTAGCTTGGTTCTCAAACATGCTACGAAGGCCTGTGATCATAGCATAGGCATTCGTGTTCTCATATTGCTTTTGAAGCTCAGAGTTCATTGTAGCAAGCATGAGACAGCCAACATCAACCTCATCATTGACATGCTTCTCATAAGCACGTCGTTCAATGACAGATAGCATCCTCGGCTAGTTCCTCGGGATATGGCTCCTCAATGACATATTCCTTTTCTCTTCTTGAGAACAATTCTCAAGTTTCGGTACCAATCAATAAAGTTTGTTCGAGAGAGTTTCTCTTTCTCCGAATCGATCGCAAATTAAAACTAGTGTTTTGAGTGGCGATACTAGGTGCCATCTACAATGAAATAAATACTCAAAGTCTTAGCACAATGTTCATGTAAATCTTCTATTAAACATTTTAATAAAAGATACTCCCACTAAAGTCACTTTCCTTTGGCGACTTTCGGTAGGACAAGATCCATATTCACTAAAGTCCTAGTGAGCTTTGGCATCACCGCTAGAACCCAGAACATAGGTAGGCATAACATTGCCAATCACATCATATGTGATTCTTGTTTGTTGGGTGGCATCCAATGCCCCGACTCCCAACACCCATGCCCAAGCCCAAAACCGTTTTGATAGCCCGATAAGTAAACCAATACTATGCATGTGGATGTCAGACATCCACCCTATTGATCAAGGAAGTTGATGGCACCTGCTTTGGCGAAACTACCATTCAACGTACAAGATCTCTATAGGTGCAGCTATTGGAAGGGCATGAAACTCTTAATTTTTCGAGAAACCATTCTAACATGACAATCATATCCACCAAACATGATAGAATAGCATGACAAGAATCATCACAGATAATCACATTAACTTGTGAAATAGTATGGCCCAAAGCACTCCAATCTCCATTGTCGCTACATCCATCGAGCCATCAAGCTTGAAGCGGCCTCCATGATCGAGTACCACGCTACTCGTCTAATAGCTAGTAAACAACTTACATGAGGATTTCAAGCATCACAAATCGACACGCAGTCGTTATACAATAACATGGCAGCCCAAGTGCAATTAACCATAACACGCAGCTATGACAATTACATTAATGCATCACATACACACAAAGGGAGCCATACTATTCACATCATTCCTGCAAAAACAAGTTAAGCGCAGAATCGTATTCTACCTGCGATGGGAATCAAGTTTTATTTAACGGCCGCTCGTGACTATTTTTTCGAGAACGTAGATCACATCTCTGTAAAACGCTATAAATTCAATCGGATTGAACAAATCATACCGATTCCGAGCCATCGAATGCCTCAATTTCCATAAGATTCTTGAGAAGCGGCGACCACACCGATCTCGATCTGTTGTACGATCTATTCAAACGAGCTACTACCCGATGGTGTTACCCGGCCGGTAGGGGTAATGCACGGCATGAAGCGAAACGAGCACGAACTAATCTTTGATCGTGTGGAACCATCAACTCATACATCGGATCGTGAGGCCCTCGAGAAGGTTGCGGCGCCGACGCTTCTCGATCTGTTGGCTAATATCATAGATGGCACATCACGGAAGTCGGATGGTGTTTCAAGCGGTATGGACCGATCGTGACATGATCTAGATAAAGCACGAACTAATCTTTTTGGCCTCGTAGCACTACCAACTCGTACCTCATGAACCCTATACCGATTGATCATATCAACCCGTGACTAATCTATCAGCATATCAACATATGCGCAGCATCCAGATCCAAGACAATGCAAGATCGGCTCTGATACAAGCTGAAGGAGAATCGTGAGGCTCGCTGGCAAAAACAAAATTTTCTCGCATTCAACGGGATACATGCGAGTAGTGGATCATGGAGCATTACCCTTGGAGCACGTTAGCAGCGGAAGTAGAGTGGGTGAAGCCTCCCTGCGTGCTCCGAAGCACAGTAGTAGATGCCGGAGTTGTCCGTCTCCTCCTCGCGATCGCGCACGCAACACTGTAGAGGAAGTAGGCGTTCTCGCCGATCAGCGCCGAAGGCGAATCTGCAACGCGCCTCTCGGTATCCACCGTCCAGGGGTGGAGCGCCGTCGCCGGTGTGCTAGCACCAGCGTCTGACGGCTAGGGTTTACGGCAAGGGTAGGGTCGACGGCTAGGGTTTACGTGGTGGGAGAACCTCCGGTTGCACACCCCCCATGCCCCTTTATATAGAGTGCACTAACGGGCCTTCTACAATAGAAGCCCACTAGGACTCACACTAATGGATCTTCTACAGTAGAAATCAATTAAGACGCCAGAGGATCCAAATCCGTGTAAACCCGGTAATGGATCCAATCCATCAGACATGATCCAACCCATTAAGTGTGTGACCCGTTAGGTTCATGCATAACGGCCATAGCCCTAGAAACCTCTTTTCGGACCATCGGACAACAATGGTTCCTAGCAGGACATGTTGTCCCCGATGCACGAGTGATCGTATCGGCTGAACCTTGATATACTCATATACCAATCCTTTTGCCACGCGATACCGGTCAAGCTCAAGGCAAGATCGTGCCATCCTTGTGATAGCTCGACCCATTCACTCGTCAATGTAATGGATATAATTAGTGATTAACACTTTAATCACTTTGGCATGGCCATGCACTTTTCATATCCATCCACAGGGGCGGAGATATCTCTCCGTTATCAAGGAGGGCAAATTCCATCTTGATCTCTTATAGCACCATTGTTGGGTTTAGAAGCTCTAGGGTTTGTAGAGGTGAGCTTAAGAATTTAGGCATGAGACTTTGTCACAAAAGAATGCATGGTGTAGTGGTAGTGCACCAGTGTTTGAACTCAATAGGTCTTGAGTTCGATTCCCCACTTCTGCACTTTATTTTTTTTATTATTCTTATTTTTGCCTTACGCAATAAAACCCTTATATCTTTTGCTTTGAATCTCCGATTAATGCAAACTCAGTTCCTAAATTTGAATTAGTTAGTAAGGATTCAAAATATGCAATAAAAAGTTATATGTTACTTGCAGAAAAAACCTTTAAATAGAGTTTGAATAAAAGTCATATTTTAAGTGTTATGAACAAACTATGAAATCCCTAATTCTAAAAATCATGAAATAAATCACATATGTTACTGCAACCTTGCATGTTCCATTTTTGCATAAACATTTAGATTTCAATGTGATTTGAATCAAAAATCAAGTGTAGAAAGCCTTTCTTGCATGCAAGAATCAAAGGGTTCAAATATGAAATAAACGAGCTCAAAATTTAGTGAAACTAGTTTAGTTGCACTTCTGGGATTGTAAAGATCAAAATTATATAAAAATATTTAAATTTTACCTTTGTTTGCATTAGTTACTTGATAATCGGACATTCAACGCACAAAACGTTCATTTGGTTGCAACTTTAGCAAACGGACCTTAAACTCAACAAAACCAACTTCTATGACCTTGAAATGATATTCCCTCATTTACCATGCAAAAATAATATCAGTTTGATCAACTTTGAGTTAAGCTCATATTAAGCCTAAATCACTATTCATTAGAAAAACACCTTGAACCAATGAGTAATATCACAAAATTAACTTTAAAATACTCTTAGGGATATTCCCTACTAACCCCTAAAAAATGGTTAGATTATCCCATTCGGTGTAGTCGCAACTGAAGAAAGAAAACTGAACCGCAATAGCGCTAAAAGTGTGGTCATTTAAGCCTTTTTGGCAGTCCGTAAAATATCACACATAAACATAAAGTTATGAGAAAATAGCCTAGGATCATTGTCTGATACATATTCTACCATAATCTGGAAAAATATATTAATTATAACTTCATTTCCATATTAATCCAATCACAAGAAAGACCCTAAATGATCACAACTGCACAGAATCGTTATCACTTAAGCCTCTTCGGTGGCTTATAAAACAGCTCGTCTAAACACAAACTTTAGGGGAATTGGTCCAGAAACCTACTTCAATATATGGACAACCAAATTATGTAAAAATATCTTAATTACGACTTACTTGTCAAATAAAATACGCTAACGCAAAAACCCTAAATGATAATATTGTTGAAACGTATTGTGTGAATAGTAAGAGTAGAAGTCTTCGTCCAAGGTTGCCGCAATGCAAGAAATCATCCTATGACCATATAGCAACAGCGAATAACTTTTAATTTCAGATCTAACTTGTAGGAATTGCTCCCATGCATGAACACTTAAAGTTAAGCACTATTCAAGCAAAACCTTTAGTGAACGTTTTACTTCTATCGATCCAAACTATTTTTGCATCTTGAATTCGAAACTGTAAATACCAAAACACACAATTATAACATCTTGAATTTGTAAACAACCCTATGTGTGTTAATAGCTAAAGTTCCATGAAATCGGTGAATGGAAGTATTCCATTCACGATAAAAACCACACATAAACTAAGTACTAATAAGATCGCTATGCAAATGATAATTTGAGAACCCAAAATCCACCATGACCTTCTTGGTAAGATTTAATTCGGTAATTTTTATCTGATTTCTTTTTGTCCTATTTTGATTCGATGTTATTTGCTTTTGTCTCGGTTATTATCATTCGACGCATAGACGACGATAATTCGGATTCGGTTATTAACGACAACGACTACGATCCGGATTATATTCCTGACGAAGAGCAACCAGGCAAGCACCTCCTTTGACCATCTTGATCCCATATTTGCAATGTTATTTTGTTTTATCAAACTATATGCATGCGTGTATGTTTTAAACTTGCTATATTGTGGGTGATGGTAGCTAAATCCAATTGTATGCATTTCCATTACCTTGAGATTTGAATTACTGCCATTGTAACATAGTTATGGTGTGGACAATACTTGATGTCACTTGGGTAATACTCGTGAATTATCTTATGCTCATGCTTAGACTTGCTCTCTAGATTGGTTTTAAAATGATGGGAGATGTTTCAACTACATTGAGCAAACTTTGTTTAAATGGATGGAACCATAGTACGGTTTCCACTTAATTTGATGAAAAATCAACTCAAACTTATGATTTAGAGCCAGGCGAGTTATTACTTAACTTGAGGCATGAAAAGGACCTCCACAGCGTAGTTAGGGGATATCCTCGCCCGGGTCAATTAAGGACCGAACTTGATGCTACCACCTAAGTGTTTGATGCAACCACATGTGCTAGTATGGGATAGCCTAAGCTCACTAGATTGGTTAGAGTTTAGCCTTGCATTTTGGTAGGCAGTAGTATGGACGATCCGATGTCTTGGAGTCGTTCTAGGTGCTCCTTCACCGGGTGTTGGGGCCCAAGCATTCCAATACAACGGTGCATGCCTTGTCATGGGGAGAGTTCACGATGGGGCACCATCGGTTCAGGATCTCTGAACGCTGTGGCAAGGGTTTAACATCACTGCTCATTTGGTGCAAGGCTAAGCTTTAACTAGTTGAGCGGTTTCGTCACAATCTAGCAAATCAGATGCGGTGAGTATCGCGGGGCATGGTTGACATGATTGCTAGAATGTGTCATGTGGGTAAAGTGTACACTCTCTGAGATTAAAATCTAATTAATTAGCCGTGCTCATGGTCATGAGCAACTTGGGAAAATAATGTCAAGTATAGTCTTTGTTTTTGCTAAACCTTTTGGAAGATGGTGTTGGATTGAGTTGGTAAATTGGGAAGCCAATGGTGGCTGTTTTTATTTGTCATTTGCAGCCAAGGAGGGCTGTGAATTGCTGTATATGAATTCTACTTTCTGTTATATAGCTTCTTATCAAATGCTTTTTACAAATTCGTTACCGTTTTGTGAATCTTTTGCTTGCAAACAAAATCTGCCTTATGCTGAAATGAGACTGGTGTAGAAGCTTAATTCCTTGTTATAGCCCTGCATTTACTGTATTTCCATACACTAAAGTCTTGCGAGTACATACGTGTACTCACGGTTGCTTAATCCTAACAATATAGACGACGGTACGGAAGAGTGCCCCGACGACTCCTGCTTTGCTCCGGGGTTCGTTGATCATGTTGACGGATGAACTTGGTCTTCTCCAAGTCGGCTGCCTATGGGTTTATGGATGGGCATACCGCTGTCCTACTTTTGTTAAATATGTTATTTCCGCTGCACTCTACTTTTGGACTTGTGATATTTGACCGGTCGGCCACTACTTGTAATAGTAAGTAGTTGTAATAGTCGCATTTTATGTTTATGCTATTCCAACTGCTTAGATTCATGTGTATGTGTTGCGATACATCTCGAATGCGGGATATGTGGGTGCTAGGTGTTGATCTTGGGAACTAGCACTAGACATATATCCAGGTACCTGGAATTGTCATCAACCTTCAATGCATACGCTCATGCGATCGTCGTTCTTTGGCCATTGCTCGTGCTCCCCTTGGAGAGTGCGGGCGATACCAAGGTCCTGAGACAAATGGCGAATGCTATGCGTGGATGAGTTGGTCTCAATCCCGGTATGGTTGTTCAGAATGGAATCGAAACTCCCATGGATGCGTAAGTGTGTACGGTGCGACTATGTGGCTCATATTTGTTTGAGTGAGGGCCATTTAGTCAATACTCCGTGCACGGGACTTTTGGGTGGCAGTGAGCATACACTTAAATGGAGTATGGGTGTCACCTCTAAGTCCAATGCGCATGTGAGGATCGATTCATATTTTCGGGTGCCCACAGCAGGACTTTGGAGGTCGTGGCGTTGGACATCTTTGCTAAAAATGGATGGACAAGCAATTATAGACTTTGTTTTTGATTTTTCAATCTCTTCGTATGTTTTTCATTACAGCTTTTAGGCTGTGATATTTGTAAAGACTCGGTTGTGTGCACTTGCAGAGACCGGATTTTAATCCTTTATCTAAAAAAAATGTGCGTAGCTGTAAATAAATGCTCAAGAGAGAGTAAAATAAATAGTGGCAGTGTGTACTAATGCTTACACTGGCTAATAAAAAGATGACCCTTAGAAAAGTATAATAACAAAGCCCACAACTTACTTTATCTCTCATCCATATTATCTAGAGTAAGCAATAAAACAATCTTATATAATAACAATTTTTAAAGGTTGTCTTTAGATGTTGTACAATAACTATTGCTTCTTTCTTGCACATAACTAATCTATCTTGCTTCCTGTGCCATGCTAGCTCTTGCATAAGAGCCAGCTCTCTTCTCTTTCATCTTTTCTTACCCTTTTATATAGGACAAAGCTAATGTGTACAAGCTAAGAGTAAGCTGAGACGGCCTTATTATACATGCTTTATGATTTTGACCCAACTCATGATTCGTAACTGGTCGATAATGATTATATCATTGAATGCTACAAAATTACATCCTCTGCCATTCCAAAGACTACATCTACAATTGAGTTTTTCCAACATATGGATAAGGAAATAAATAGCATTAATATGTTTCAATTAAAGTGCAAGACTACACAAGGAAAATTACAATGATGCTAACTAATGTTTGATTGTATGCTCCAACTGGCGTCAATGAGAGTTTTACTCCCTCACTACAAAATATATCACAATTTAGAAAGTGCGTAGCCAAATTTCTCTAAATTTGACCACTAATATAATTTTTTGTTTTGGTCATGTGAAAATGTTATTATTATATTAGCCTTAAAGATATTTTCATAATACATTTTTTGTAATTATTTACTAATATATTCAATAAAAGGAGATAGTCAAAGTTGTATGTTGGAGACGCTTCCAATAAATTGATATCTATTTCTTACGATTCGCTATCACATGGCCATTATGCGACATGGATAGGTGTGGCGATAAAATCTAACAACACATTTAGTAAATTAGTGTCAAATCTTATTCATCTGGTATTTATTGACGAGCCATATATCATTATGTTCTTTTCATCATTAGTAAACTACCAGTGAAAATAATTCCTAAATCGGAGCTGCCAATAAAAAGTTATGGTTAAATCAAGAAAAAATATTCTAGTACAAATAAGGAACCATATTTATTGGTTGGTTGGCTACTTCACTAGTTGTCTTGGTCCATACACAAAGTGGATGCATGTGGGGTGGGGTGGGTGCACTTGCATAGCCGACGTGTAAAATAAGCTATTCTACGCTCAATTGCAGAATAGCGCTTCCGTGTATGTTTATGTATTGGACACGTTATTTGATTTCCTGCCACATCTCATCATGGCACACGTATGATGGCCGTGTGTTTGTGGCATGTAACATCCCAAAATAACCATTTGCATTTTCTCAGAATCAATCGAAGCTTAAATATGAATTTTCTAACAATGGAAAGATTTAATTTGATTAATTTATGCATCAAACTAAAGGTTTCCAGTTTTTGTTGGGTTCCTTGTGCTTCAAGAAAATTTTTTTGTATTTTTGGAGATTTTTATGAATTTATTTGCTATTTATTTGAATTTATTTGCTTTTGGTTGGAATTTCTGGAAATTTGTTTAATTGGAAAAATGTTTTTATTCCTCAAAACCCTCTCGGGCCGAATTTGCCCCAGCCCATTCCTATTCCCTCGTCGGCCCGCTCCGCTTTTTCTGTTCTGCCGATTCCTCTCGCCTCGGCCGTTTGTTTCCGGCACCTTTGCCAACCCAACCATGTGACCGCAGTTGGATCACTCTGCGTGTCTGGCGAGATAATGCCATGTCGCCTTTGGCGCGCGCCCTGCGCAACCCTAAACCTAGCCCGCCGCCACTCGAAGATTGTGCCGCGCACGCCTCCCGGGGCTATTTAAAGCCCCGAGGACCCCCGTCCGAGGTTCGCCACCTCCTCTCGCACCCGTCGCCCTGTCCCTCATCACCGGAGACCCCTCCTGCCGCCGCAGCAAGCTCGCCAGAGTTGCGCCCTTGCCCGAGACCTTTTGCTCCAGTTCACCTCCGCCATCACCGTTGGCACCCCCGAACTCGTCGCGTCGCGCTCTCCCGGATCCGCACTCTCTTCCGCCCGATCTGGTCGCTTTTCTCTATTTGCCTCGTCGTCTTCCCCACGACCGGTGAGTTCTCGCCGTGCTATCGCTGTCAACCCCCTCCGCTTGATCGTGACCGTCCGATCACCGGCCAACACTCCAGATTGTGCTGCGTCGCCAGCCCCGCGCTCTCTGCATTGCGGTCGTCCGATCGGGCCAAGCCGTCCGATGTGCACCGCGTGTCCATGCCGCGTCAGCACGTCGCGTTAGCGCCACACAATCAGCCACCTCAACTGGTCCGCGGCGTCACCCTGTTGTCCTCTCGGTAGTCTCGGCCTACTGTGGACCGAGCCACTGACATGTGGGCCCCACATGTCAGTCAGCATTTATTTTCTTTTTCTGATTTTCCGAAAAACCCAAAAATCCCAGCCAATCAAAGCCTGCCACATGTCACCCCATGGATTTTTCTCTGAATTAAATCTTCCGGGAGCCCGTTCTCCTTCGTCCGAACGCCGATTGGAGCGATTCAAATTTCTAAATTTTTGTAAAATTGAGCTCTACATTTCAGAGCCATTTATTTTTAGTTTTGAGCTTGTTTGCTTCTCTGTTTTGTATTTATTTGGTTTCGTTACTTTCTTTTCCGGTAGACGCGAATTCCGAAGGAGCGAACGGAGACTTTGAGGACCAAGACTCAGCGCTTGAACAACAAGGCAAGTCGTAACCTTTGACCATATTGAACTTATGCTTGCAAAGTTATTTTGTTTTGTACAATTGCATGCTATTTGTGTATCACTACTAGCTTTTGGGAGTAGCTATTCACCTGATTGACATTATGCCACCTTGATTATTGAAATGCCATATACCCATTGTTAATCTTAGGTTGGGACATTATTAGTTGGACATAATCATAGTACCAACATGGGGTTATCGTAGCTATGCTTAGCCACGCTTAGTTGTCTGATGGGATTTATATCACCTGTGAACTAATGTTAATCTTGGCTTAATGAGATATTGAATTGTGGTTGTTGACCACTGTTGTAAAACTTGTTGTACCATGGCAGGAGATGCCATTGGTCTTGGTTGAACAAAATGTTTTCCCTTAGGCAAGTGATCGTGCAGTAAAGGGGGTGCTATCTAGCACATTGGGATGTGGTTGTCTTGCCTGAGATAACTTAAGGACTTAATCTTGCGCGCCATTGAACTGAGCCTAACCGTGCAACCACAAGTCTAGTATGGGACAGACCTAGCTGATTAATTTGCAATGTCTAGTCTTGAGTACTGCCAAGTGTTGGTGTGGGTTCCGGGATGGACGGGTAGACTCACATGGCTCAAGAGGGGGCCCTGAGGGGTGAAACCTTAGAGGCGTCTTGAGTTTAGGCGTTACATTGTAAAGGCTTTGTAGTGATCTCTGCCAACACACCAAAGGAAGTGTGTTCATAGCGCTTGGCACTAAGGGATGATCATGTCTTGTGGGTAAAGCTGTACAACCTCTGCAGAGTGTAAAACTATTCGAATAGCCGTGTCCGTGGTCATGGACAAGCCCGGGAATTTCACACGGGGTATAGAATGTTTCTTGAAATGTGGAATTGTTGGGATGTGAACAGTTCAATTGTTGTTTTGTTGTCTCAAGCTATCTTTGTTGAATTGTGTGGTTGATACTTGTTTGAATGATGTAGGGTGATGCCTCGCCATTACATTCATGTTGTCTACCATTGATTTACGATTATTTATTATCATTTTATCAATCGCCTTCAATCTATTTATTGTATTTAAATTTAAGTTATTGCTTTACGCAAATGAACCATATGACTATCCTTTGTCAAGCCGTGCATGAATATATTGCATCATTTCCTACGACTTCTTGATCGTTTTGTACTCATGGCTTTATGCCCTTGTTGTTCGATTCTTGAGGAAGGACCGGTAGTGAGTATCAAGAGGAGGAGTACTATGAAGACTAAATGCGACTAGGAAGGCGTTCCCAGACGATTGCTGTGGCATGTCGTATGGCCCAAGTTATGTTATTTATATTGCAACAGCTTTTATTTGTTTCTTAAGCTAAGAAGCAACGGTGTATGAACCTTGACCATAAGGTCGTTTGCTTTATTCAATAATAATTTGCTTCTTCTTAGTTATTTGATGTATGGAATGATATGTCATCTATGTTTCCACTGTGTGCACTAGCGTGATCTTGGATTAGTGCAATATACACAGAGGGTTTCGGATTTGCATATCCGGGTCCCAACATGGCAACACAATGCCAATTTCTTGGACGCATTGTTAGATTTTATTATTACACCTAGCTATAGCGCATGATAGCCATGTGATAGCAGCAACACAAAATGGACCAAATTTATTGCCAAATACATTCCAATTCGCTAGTTGTGTTGTTAGATTTTTACTGTCGCACCTAATAGTGGAGTATGGTAGCCATGTTATAGCAACAACATAAAATAGACTATGCCAAATTCATTCCAATTTACTAGACGTGTTGCTAGATTTTACTATTGTACCTCACCGTGGCATATGATGGCCATGTGATAGCATCAATACAAAATAAACTAAAGTTACTGACAAATGAATTATAGTTTACTAGATATATTGTTAGATTTTAGTATTACACCTAGCCATGGCGCATAATGTCTATGTGATAGCGATAGTAAAAAATAGACCAGATTTACTGTCAAATGCATTCCAATTTATTGGACACATTTTTATATTTTATTACCAAACCTAGCTGTGGCGCATAATGTCCACGTGAAAGTGGTAGTAAAAAATAGATATCATATTTACTTCCAAATGCATTCCAATTAACCGTCATGCTAAGCACAGAGGGGCAAGTGGGAAGAGAGATGTGGGTTGATTGCAATCTGTTTGTTGTTTTTGCTGGAAAAATGTACTTAACAAAAAGAGATCCATTATGAATATATATATTAATGTTGTAAAAAATAATTATTGCATGAAAGTTCAATTTTACTATACCTACACTAGAAAATTACTACATCGTTGGAGCACAAAAATGGTGTAATACCGCAAACCGTTTTACCAGGATTTTTCTTTTTCGCCGTGAATTTGAAGTGTCAATCCTTGGAGATGGTTGATTTGTGGTCTCGAGAGTTGTGTAGTTTATATTCTTTTCCCCTCTCCACCCAATCTCTCTCTTCCTCCTGGTTTGTGTGGCTGAAATTGCTTCCTTGGGGGGGCTGTTTTTCTTCTTTCACTGTCGACTCAATCTCCTCCCTGCGAGATGCACCACTCTCGGGTCTGAGCTCCTCCCTGCGAGATCGCCACTCCCCGGCCCGAGCTCCTCCAGCGCCCTGCTCCCTCCCTGCCCGAGCTCCTTGAGCGCCCTGCTCCCCTCCCGGCCGGCAGGCCAGCACCTCCAGCCTCCGGCTCCACTTCTGGGCTCTGGCCATACAGCTGCCGTGCCCGCCTCCCCTGCCGGCGCGCCTCTCCAGCCAGGCTCGCCGACGCCGCCCTGTGCTCCTTCCCTGCGCCTCTTCCTCCCAGCAGCCAAGTCGGCTCCTTCCTACTGGCCGGCGACCCTCCCCTCCTTTCCCTTGCCGGGCAGCAGTGCCAGCAACAGCAACCGGCGGCAGCAGTAGCAGAAGCAGCTGGCGGCATCAGCCCTTGCCTTCCTGTGGTGAGGACTCAACCCTAGATTACATTGAGATGCTTGGTTTCTAGTATGCATGCCAGGTGCTTGATGAAATGCTTAGCTAGGATTCTTGTTTTGAATTGCAATTAGTTGAGTGGATCTTGGATCCTAGAAGTGTGTATGATATTTGCTCGATACCAATGGTGATGCATGTGACTTTGCTTGAATCAGTGGTTGTCCCTTCTCTGATTTGCTCTCAGAAGTAAACTACAGTTGCATATTAGAATGTTCGGTGTACATCTACTGATTTGTATGTTTGATTTTACAATGCACAAGATGCTCCGTCTGTATTAGATTTGCTGAGCTACTAAGTAACATTTAAGTATAAAGAGCATATTGATATCATTTTCTAATCATTATTTGATATCTCTGCTTGGTGCTTGGTTGTTCTGAGTTGAGCAAGAAGGAAATCATTACACTGCCAACTTTTGAGAAAGAAATTTATGCCTGATCGTTGTTTTATATGTATGTTCTTGCTTATATCATAGAGTGCATTTAGGTTACTGATTTGCAAGCATTGGTCAAAAGATCGGTATTTTAAAGGCATTGAGCGATGGTTTAGTGATGCGTTGGGATTATAATTATTGCGACTAAGGTATTTGTGGTTCGAGCTTTCTTGAGTAATACTTTTCCTTTAGAGTAGTATGCATATATACATGAGTAGTTAGGTTTGTTTTGAATGCACCACCCTTTTCGGTTTACATTGCAAAAGCGTTTGGTGGAGGTAGTTAGCTAAATTATCGGATGCATCGTATATATATATATATATGTGTGTGTGTGTGTGTGTGTGTGTGTGTGTAGGGTTTTGCACCACACTATGAAGGCAATGCTGACGACCTCAAACTTGCTATGCCATGTTTTAATCACCACACTGTCTATTTGGTATTCATGCATCTGATGAGTGCATACTACTGAGTTTCATACTTAAGATGACTGAATTTCATTTGAGCTGATTGAAAGTAGATCATGTGTATTGAGTTGTTAACCAACTTAGGTAGTTTGTTGTCTTAAATTTATATTATGTGTATGTGTTCTAAATTCAGGCTTTCTTTAATCCCGGGAAGTCATGCGAGCGCTAAGATTCAAAATACCGCTCCATTTTCCGTCGGTAAAAAGGCAAGTGCATCCCCTAGAGCATTAGTAGGGTGATAAATTCTTTGTTTGCGATAAGATTATGAAAATTCTAATGATGCGGTTATACTTAATAGCATATCTAGAAGTTGTTTTTAGCATGGTGATGAGGATGGATGAATGTTAGCA
The DNA here is from genome assembly GCA_036346375.1 of Guadua angustifolia. Taxonomy (NCBI): domain Eukaryota; kingdom Viridiplantae; phylum Streptophyta; class Magnoliopsida; order Poales; family Poaceae; genus Guadua; species Guadua angustifolia. The sequence goes on along the minus strand of JAYEVE010000286.1, from coordinate 732,754 downwards.
AATTGGTAAGTAAGTTATTCAATTCCCTTTTATTGCATTTCATTATGAGTTGTACGAATGAGTATGGTTATATTGATGCAAGTAATGAAGTGATGAAAGCGATTAAATGATAATGTGTGTATTTATATTCGGGTTGGCCGTGTTTGTAAACATGTCTATGACCAATGTGGAGTTGAAATAGGATGAAACGGGTAGATCATTCATGTCATTTGCATTATTTGCGCATTCATTACAGAAGAGGCGACCCATGTTGATGTGGGCCTCTGTACTCACACGTAGTGAGTACAAAAGTCCTACCTCGTAGTCCCATCCACGGATGGGAGCGAGTCGATAAGAGTAGGCCCGCCACGGACGGTTAGAATGAGAGGGTTCACAAGCGGTGTGCACTCACTATACTCGGTATATGCTTTGACAATGTGCATTATGAGCATGCATGGTGCATTCATTTTATGATTCATGAGAAAGGATGAGAGCATAAAGGATTACATTGTGTGTTGCGGTTGATAAATGTTAATTGATGAGAATGGAAATGACGGGTTGAGTATTGAGTCGTTGACTTGTCTGAAATGATTGTTGAGGCATGAGTAAGGTTTATTTATGTTTCGAGTTGGATGTGGTAAGTAGGGTTAGTTTACGCTTCTTTAACTGGATAATTTCAATTAAGTAATGGTTATAGTAAATGGTGAAGTAATCGTGTTTTTACGTTTTGAAGTTATATGAATTCAAATTGCTCCCTTTATTTAAGGATGTCAAGTAAGGAACTATTCTTGTATGTCGTGAAGTCGTTGCATTCTAATTGAATTCATTACTTTTATGCTTCATTGCATTTTTGCTGAGTCTTGGACTCACGCTTGTTGTTTCTTGTTTTAGGTACTTGAAGTTGGCTCGTCGGGTTGGAGTAGTAACACGCACACGACTTCGGTCTCCAACAATTTAATTAACAAATTCGTTAAGTTTGGATGTAATTAATGTGGTTGTAATGTATTGTTCTTCGTGGTGAAATTATTATTGTCTGTTGGGTGTGATTGATTAACTAAGGACCTGCTAGAATGATATCATACAGCAAATGTACTTGAATTTAAAGATTTTGAATGAATTTAGATGACATGTTTTGCTTATATATATATATATATATATATATATATATATATATATAATCATTACATACCTATAATCAAACTACCAACAACAAATACAACTCTAGTTTGAATTTCAGTTCAAACTTATTTGAAATAGTTAGTAATCTAGTTAAACTCGACATCAAAAAAGTTTTAAACTTTTTCACACATGTTACATAGATGAAATACCCATTTTAGATAATGGTGCCTAGGCACCATAGTGTCTCAGTTAATTATATGTATGTATGTATGTACATCTGGTATAGTTCTATAGCAAATAAAAGGTTTTGTTTGGAACTCGGGAATTTAATTTGAAACCATTCAATTCCCTCATGAACCATGGGAAAAATATTGCATTCCAAACTATATGAAGGGTAAAATCTAGCCATATAGATAGGTGATGACTATGGCAGGGAATTTCAAACAATCTTCACTACAACTCTACAAATAAATTAAACCGCGAAGGTTAAAATCTAGTCTCACAAATAGGTAATGACTATGGTAGGAAGCTTTCTTTGACACTAAAAAGTTTCAAAACATTTTTGTTACCCTTGCTTTTTAATTCTTCCTCACCCACCTAGGGGTACAATCGAGTGGATACGAATAGATATCGCTCATCCCTTATCCTCGTAATATTATTTCTCAAAATCGAAATCTAACATAGATAATAGAAAATACCTATTTGTCCCTTCCAAATATGCTTCCAAATCCTTCATACCATTAGTTGGACGGAAATTATCCACACCATTTACACCCCTACACCCACACCTTTCTCTCACTTATTTTCCCACTTCTCCTTCTCATGCATCCACCTCTCTGGCCACCTAATGCACCTATCACCGTAATGCTCTCTTCCCCATCTGCTCCCCTTGTCACCCCCTCCAAGCAGTTGTCACCCAACACTAGCGACCAACACGTCCTCTGTGCCCATCACCACCCCAACCACCGTTACCACCTTGTTGCTGCTGCCACCACCACCACATGGCAATGAGGCTCAAGATAGCAGACCAACGGGTAGTGGACCAAGCGTGTAGGGACACGTGAACAAGTTGTGCAATGGCGTCACCTATGCTTATCAAATGTTAGGCAGTGTGTTATATTTTTTCCTTCATGTGTTGCATTTTTTAGTGACAATGTGCTTCACTTTTTTTAGTTGCAATTTTATGTTTTATAGTGTATTGCATTTCCATGTTTTAGGGTGTTGCATTTTTCCAAGTGGTTGCAATTTTTGTTCTCGAATGGTTGTGTTGCTTTGATGTTGTTGCATTTTTCTTAACGGGATTGCATATTTCCTCAATTGGTTGCATTCATTGAAATCAACCATAATTTGCGCAACCATAGCTATTCCGAAATATTATTACTTCACCAAATAAACTTAGTTATGATAGATAAACCACGGAAGTCATAAAAATTTATATAGTTGGATTTAGTTGTTAAATTAATATAGTATAGAAATATTCGTGTGGAACTTGGTTGTTATTATACTATTGCAACAAGATTAAATGTTCGTTTATCTCAATTATGAGTACTCCTATCGTCATCACCAAAGATAAGTTTGCTCCTGGACGCAGGGTTCTAGGTGTTCCCAAGTTATCTATAGAATTGGGCATTTCTGAGCATGTGGTCATAGTTGTTCTTGGGCATGTTGTTGAAGTTTATTATTATTTATTATTTTTGTTCATATTATTATTATGTTGTCTCTGTTGATGTGGTTCGTTGCAACATCCCAAAATTTTATTTCAAAAATAGGATAAAAAATATTTTAAATTATTATTTTATTGGTTGCGTCTCAAGTTTATTTGTCTCCTCTTTATTTTCTGGATTTATCTAGAGTTCAAAAGAAAAAGACTTTTGCCTATTTTTAGAAAAACTTAAAAACTATTTCATTAAAAAAATGAAAACCCTATTTAAGTTGGGATTAATTTTTAAAAAATATATCACAAGGAACTTCGGAGAATTTTTCCATTATATGTTAAAATCATGATTTCAAAACCTTTCCAAAAGTCTCATTAATTAAAAAATATACTTTGGAGACAAAATAAAAGATTTGGTTTTGCTAAAACTATCTTATTTAATATAAATAAACCTAAGGGAATTTCTGCGAAATTTCCTACAATTATCAAATTATATATTTTCTAAAGTCTTTCCAAAGCTTTAACAAAATAAAAATATATGTTGATATAAAAATAAAATATTTGGTAGTACCAAAATATTTTAGTTGATCTTAAAATGTACTAATTAAACTCCTTGAATTTTCTTAGAATTTTTGGGGTTGTTTTAGTATTTTCTAAATTAAAAGATATTAAAAACAATATAAAAGTATTTACTGTACATGAATAAAATTATTATTTTATGTAATAATATTTTATTTGTGTTACTAAGGCTGTGGGTGACGTTCCAGATTTTTCCCGGAATTTTTAACGGTTATTTGACATTTATTTCGATTTTTCTTGAACGGTTGTTTAATTTTCGTATTAAATAAACAGTAACACTACAGTAACACCGGCGGTTTCCAGTCAGTTTCCAATCATAACTCCGGTAAGCGTTTTCTGACGATCCGCTGGTCCGCCCGTCCTATAAATTGAACCACAGATTCTTACGTGTGTTCTCTTTACAACCCAATTGGAATTTTCCCCATCCAACGTCTGGATCGCCTTGTGTAAGCCATTCTTTTCAACTCCGGCGAAAACTTCGGCAAGCTCTCCTGGTCACTCCTGAATCTATTTCGATCTAAAATTTTTACCAGAGCTTCCTATTGCTGTCCTCTACCTCCAGTAAAATCAGATTTTGAAAATACCTACCGGAGCACCTCCGGCCACCGATTTCCTTCCCAACTCCGGCAAGCTTTTCCTGTTGATCCACCACTCCTTTGTAGCTAAAAATTGAACCCTAGACGCCTCTCCTGATTCCCCACATCATACTCAAAGATCAGTATCAGAATCACAACGGATCTCCCTCAGCGAGCCTTCTTCCCCAACTCCGGTGAGAACTTCGGCGAGCTCTACCGGGCGCTCCCGAACTCCGTTCATCCTCAAATGTTTTGTGGAGCACCCCCATGATGTTTGCAACACCTCTGTGGAACAGTTTTGGAAGATTCCAAACAGAGCAGCCGCGCCGCCGCATTGCCCCGAGCGCCACCCCCACGTCGGTCTGTTTTGGCGTCGCGTTGTCCGTCAACTCATCAACACTTTTCAAAATCCGTCTATGTCACGTCGTGCCTCAAGGTACCCTCTATCTTCCATCCAAATTTGGTGCTATTTCATCCTTTGAATCAAAAGTTATGGCCCGTTTTCCCTCGTTTTTGCGAGTTTGGCCGTGAAAATTTTATGGTAGACTCCTCTTGATGTCCCTACATGGTGCTCATCATAACCTCGGTTTTGACCTCGTGATTTTGCGAGAAAATTCTTTTCTCGATCGGTTGCGTTGCGGACGAAAAACGTCGCGCGTTCCCGTTGATCGAGAAGGTAAAAGTCTGATCCGTTCACGTCACTTTATGCCAAATGATCCCAGATAACTCTCGTAAAATTTGGTTAGGTTTAAATGCGATACTTTAATAGTTATGGCGATTTGATCTATTAGCTCGGGAGCCGCTTCATCGGCAGTTTGTGATCAATCCGTTGGGTTGCTGCCAAATCCGGCAATATTGTTGAGTTCGTCTCATCGCGTTCTACGCGATGGATATTTTCCCTTTGCTGTTGCATCTACCGAAATTCTTTTTTATTTAAATGCCGCCGCCTTTTTTGCCGCCGCTGTAGTCTTGTGCCGCCAACCATTACGGTTTGACGTGGCTGAGCCATTGTGTCGATGAACCATTATTCCCTATTTTGTCCATCGGAGAAGTTCAATTGATTCCCGGTTGCCGTCAAAGCCATGTTCTAGAATCTACCCGTCATCGCTTCACCTTCATCGTTAACGTTCCGCCGTTAACGTTCCACCGTTAACGTTCCATCGTTAACGTTCCATCGTTAACGTTCCGCTGTTAACGTTTTGTCGTTAACGTCCCGCCGTTAACGCTTTGCTCTCATCACACATGTGCATAAAAGTAAAGGCCCTAGTGCGATGTCATCATCTTTTCTATCGTCTTGTTGTGACCTAGCCCTATCACCTTTAGTTTAGCCCCATCTTCTTATCATTGCCGTCTTGTCATCATCGAGCCTTTTCATCGATGTATGACTGAACCCTTTATCGAATCACAGTAGATGTTGACCCCACTTATTCTTGTCTTATCCTTGAAAATCTAATTGCCATTAACCTAGAATTCATTCGTGGTCTTGGTCGATAGACCATTAGCCATATGTCATATTCTTGTGCTAGACCTAGCCTATCAGTCTATCTTCCTTTTGGTTGACTGTGCCGTTCAAAGAACGAAAGTTAACCTCGAGTATCTGCTTAGTTCATGGCGAACTAACGTATCATCGTGGACCCGATCTATAGATCGAGAGTCCATATATCATCAGCGATCCAACCAAGATAATATTCTTCGGAATACTATTCCTTCTTTCCCAGTTATTAATCTTTCTCTTCGGTATATTTTTTGAAAGCCGTTCTATTTTGTCTAATCATCGATCTAATCCATTTAAGTTCCTAATTTCATCTAAGCCGTTGTGCCCAATGCTATTCGTTTTTAATTTGGAGTTTACTTGATTTGCTTTTTGAGTTTTGTGGTATTTGTGCTTGTTTATCGTTAGACGCGTTGCCGGAAGTCACTCGAAGGAGCTGAGGATCAAGCAAGCGGAGATTGAAGATCGAGGATCAAGTATCGAAGATAAAGAGTAAAGAATAATATAAATTGCAAGGGCCAGGCAAGTTGTGCTTTGATCATATTGCTCCCAGTTTTACAAATTTACTTTGATTCAAATTATTGCATGCTTGTTTGAAATAAACTGATTTCAATTAATATGGGATTAGATAATCAACCTACTTGTTATTGCTACCTTGTCGCTATTATTTGTATGCCATAATTCATTTGTCACCCTAGGTTGTGGATTAATAGTTGGATATTAATAATTTGCCAACATGGGTTAATTAGGCGATATGTAGTGTGCTTAGCCTCCTTACGTAGATTGGTCATGATTTTGGAATATTAAAGTTAATGTTGACTTAATGAGATATGGAATGTGTTTTTGAGAATGTGACAAGTGCTATTGAGTTGATGATGGCACGTGGTGCATGATAAAGGACTGTGGTGGGAAAATGATTTAGGCGAGGCAAGTGGCAAGATTGTTTACAGTGGGCCAAGAGTGGCAATTGGCTGATCGCATTTGGTTTTAGATTGTTTCAGTGGGCCAAAAGTGGCAATTAGGCGATCGCATTTGGTTTTATGACATGTTGATGTGATGAACTTTTGGTTAGTCTTGCCTCGGTCAATTAAGGACTTAACCTTCCGAGCCTTTGACTGAGTCATTCATACAATCACAAGTTAGAATGGGACGGACCTAAATGAGTAAATTGTGAAATCTATTCTTGATCTTGTCGTGGTGGAGTGAGTCCGGTGTGCGGGTAGTAAAACTCACAGGCAAGAGGGGGGCCTGGATGTGGTAACCATCCCACCAGTGTTGAAACCTTAGCGAAAGATTTGGGTTTAGACGGATCTTTGGAAAGGCTTTGTTATGATCGCTCATTCGCATACTATTGTATGGCGATTCACGGTGGACGTGGTAAGTTGATTATATCTTGTGGGTAAAGTGTATAACCTCTGCAGAGTATAAAAACTATTCGAATAGCCGTGTTCACGGTATTGAACATTGTTCGGGGATTACAATCAAGGGGTAGAGTTTTGAAAATAAAATGAGGTTGGGAATGTGAACGATGTGATATGGAAATTGGTTAAGAATGTGAAATGCTTTACTTGAGAATGATTACGAAATTTATTATGGGTATTATTGTTTCTTTGCTTTTCTATCTATTATGATTATTTGTGAATCTTTGCTTTATTGCAAAAGAACCATTGACCATTCCTTTGGAATAAGCCATGCATGTAGTAATAGAACGCATTCGGCATGACTTGTTGAGTACGGTTGTGTACTCCCCTTGCTTTAACAAAATATCACCAGTTGAGGAGAAGTCTTTGTCTTGAAGAAGGAGATTCGCAAGAAGGCGAATATCTAGGAGTTGAACCTTGTCAAATGCCCGTGATATTTTGATGGGATTCACCGACGTTCTTCGTTCATTCTTGTTCATTTTACTCTGAGTTGAAGCCATCTAGGCTTCACAATTGTAAGTTGACCTTAAGGTTGTTCAACATGTTATATTAAAAGATGAATTCTTTACTTATTAATCCATTGTGTATGATTGTGATATTCATCTTTGTTAACTGTGGGCACTAGCTACTGATCCTGGGACTAGTGCTGAAAACACAGAGGGTTTCCGGATAGCGAATTCGGGTCCCGACATTCGTCATCAATGGTAGTTGATTAGAGGAGTTTTACTGAAATTATTACTAAAAATAGTGGTTAATCTTAGCAAAAAATTTGGAAATGCTAGCGTTCTGAACACTTAATTAAAGTGCTAGGGTGTTAAAAAAGCATTGCAATATTTTTTAGTGCAAGTGAACGAATTCCCATTGAAAGTTTCCTTTGAGAGCAATGCTTCCATGCTCTCCACTCCCAAGGTATGCATAAATCTTAAAGCACCACCAAAAGATATATAGCATCAATCCATCCTTAAGTGGTACTTTTTTTGGTGTTATGCCCTTGAGGCAGTCATATAGATGATTGTAACATGACTATGCTTATGAATAATAATATGATTATTGGTCCAATGAATGTATATCATTATATTGATCAGCAAGTATGTGACTTGTTTATGAAACTCTCTACTTATTGATATAATTACGTAAGTATCTCGATCGGATATCATCGTATAGGACAACGATGAATAGATCAGCACATGTATTGTCGATGATTATGTTTCATAGATCATAGGATATGGAGATATCATCAATACATTGTGAACTCATGATGAAGAACATGGGTTAGATAGACCGCAATGGGACAACTGCGAGAATGTTACATTCTTACGTGTCATCGATGCATCTCATACATAGTGGATGTATGATCCTTAGACTGAGATTGTCACATTCCCTACATGTGTAATAGTTTACCTTGGGGCCACCAAACGCTATTTCCTAACCGGATAGTTATAAGGTAGCTTTCATGTTTGCTATGAAACATGCGAGGGAAGTGAGTAGTCAAGATGGAATTTGCCACTCGATTAAGCGGAGATATATGTCTAGGCCACTCGTGTGATATGATTAAGGAAGTGCATGGCCATGCCGTGATTGAGAAGTCAATCACAACTTATTAATATATCACGGATACGAGATGGATTGAACTATCAAAGGATGACATACTTCTGCCTTGAGTTCGATCTTCATATAGTTTGGCAAAGGATTATTACATGAGTACTTTTGAAAGGTTCCATCTGATTTGATCATATGCATTTGGGAGTTGGCATGCTCGCAAGGAACCGCTACCAACTATTGAATTGGAAAAAGGTTTTCGAATCTATGTCCAAATGTACATGAACCTCTGGTCACACACTTAACGGGTGGGGCGCATTAATTCGGATTGGATCCGTAATTAATGGACCTCATGGGCTTAAGGCGCTGATGGGCCCTGGCTTAGGGTTTCGTCTCATGGCTATATAAGGAGAGGGGAAGGGTGGGCGTGCATGTTGTTGTTCACGTCCGTAACCTAGCCTCCACCTCTCATTGCCCTATTTGGCGACTTCGGTGCTTGCATCGCGGCGCACGCGTTCCATCCGGGGCGTGTGGGCTGCTGTGGTGACGCTGCGCTTCTGCGCGGGCGTGGCGAGGACGAACCGCGGCGACGATCTGCAGCGAGGACGATCCGTGTGGGGCGATCCGCGTGAGGACGATCCACGGCGAGGACGATCCACGGCGAGAACGATCCACTACACCAACGCGCGAAGGATTCCCTTTCTTGCGAGTAGCTTTTCTGGTTATGCGGTAGAAATTTTAATTTGTGCTAGCGTAGCATACCGCGTTCCCTAATAGTGGTATCAGAGCCATCTCGCGTAGATTTGTGATTTGGATGTTACATATGTGATATGTGGGGATAGTAGATTAGATCTATTACATGTTCTGCCGGTTCATGTGATGAATTGGTGGAGGCGACTATCGATGAGATCGTCGGTTTAGGGTTTGTGGGAGGTGCAATCCGATTCAATCTTGATTTGGGTAAGTCCGTTCATGGTGCGACGTTGCCCTTACCGGTCGGGTTACCGCCATCGGGGTTTACGATCGCGACCATATGGGACCAAGCCAATCAGATTGAATCGGAGGAAGTGCAATCCGATTCAAGCTTGATTTGGGTGAGTCCGTTCATGATGCGACGTTGCCCTTACGGTCGGGTTACCGCCATTAAGGTCTCGCGATCGCGACCATATGGGACCAAGCCAATCAGATTGAATCGATTAGGTCAATTTGATTGATCCATGGAAATTTTGAGGCGTTTTCCTTTGGCAGAAGACATGCCTCCAAAAAAATTTCCAAGGGCGCTGCCCCTCGACCGCTTCTTGACCGATAGCGGGACCCGCGCCGGCGCCTTGATTTGGACCCGCTTGCCTTGGCGCCTTACAGGACCCTTGAAGCCCCTGGAACCCGACACCGTAGAATCGCTTTATTTAACTCTTTTTGCAGGATGTTATATGTGAAATAGTATGGCCTATGTGTATGTGATGCATGTAACGTTTACATGGCCTGTGTGCCGTGTCAAGCCATAAGGCTATTTCATTATCAAATTTGTATAACGGCCTGCGTGTCGACTTGTGATGTTTGAAACCTTCATGTAAATTTCATTATCTAAGTTGTAAGGAGTTGCATCTACTATGATGAAGATGATGGCAATCAAGCATGATGGCTAGGTGAACAACCAAGCAAGATGGCCAAGTGTACCAACAAGCATGATGATGGAGATCTTAATGCTAAAGGCCATACTATTTCACATCGTAATCTTGATTTTCTGTGGATGTGTGTTTAATTCTTTCTATTTTCTTTATGCTCATTGCATGTGATGCCATGTTCATAATAGATATTGTTCATCCCCATAGTTAAACAAATTTTAAATCAAATATGTCCACCCTATTGTTGCACCTATCAAGAATTTAGATCATTATTGATATGACTGCCAAGTAGTATATCAATGACTATCTTAATAGATGATAGGGACGTGTTGGGCACATCACGCATTACAATGGTAGATTTAATCAAGCTATCAAAACGGTTTTGGGCTTGAGGACATAAGTGGTTGAGTTTTGATTTCAGTAATGAAGGAACAAATACAAGACAATTGGTGTCTAGGAAAACACACATGAGGCTAGGTTTCTTAATTGGCACCCGAAATCGGGAAGTACTCCCTTCCTCATGTAAGCCCTAGGGCAGGTTGACCTGGCCATGAGTCGAGTTGACGGAGGCATTCATTACTTGTTTTCATGCTCAACCAACAAGAGTTACATGAGATGTAATTAGCAAAGATGTTGCTTACCTATGTCATTAAATCTCTAGCAGTGATGCCAAAGCTCACTAGTGTTTGATGAATATGGATCTTGAATACTCACTATGTGTCCATAAAGGGGGCACATGATAGGAGTATCTTTTATTAAAATGTTTAATAAAAGTTTTATATAAACATAGTGCTTAGAAACTTTGCATGTTTTTGTTATAGTTCAATGGCACCTGCTACTCCTTCTACTACAGCTGGTTTTGCTTTGAGATCGGTTTTGGAAAAGGAAAAACTTAATGGAACAAATTTTGTGGATTGGTATCGCAACTTTGAGAATTGTTCTCAAGCATGAAAAGAAAGACTATGTTCTAGAGAATCCAATTCTGATGAACCAGAGAAAATGCTTCTCATAATGATAAGGCCGAGTATGAAAAACATGTTAATGTACAGAGGTCACTGTCTCATGCTTGTCACCATGGACTCTGAGCTTCAAAAGCAATATGAGGACCGGGATGCTTACAATATGATTGTGGGCTTAAGGACATGTTTGGGAACCAAGCAAGAGCCGAGAGGTATGGTATCTCCAAGCTTTTGTTTGCTTGCAAGCCGGGTGAAGGAAGTCCGTCGATCCTCATGTAATCAAAATGATTGGTTACATTGGGAGATTGGAAAAGCTCAATTTTCCCTTAGCCTTGGTTTGGCTACGGATGTGATTCTCCGATCTCGCCTCGAGTTTTGAGCCATTCATTATGAATTTTCATATGAATAGCATGGAGAAAAGCCTGACCGAACTACATGGGATGCTCAAGTCTGCTGAGGAAAGCATAAAGAAAAAACCTAATCATGTGATGATGGTTCAGAAAACCACTGCCTTCAAGAAGAAGGCTAAGGCTGGAAACAAAGGAAAAGGCAAGGGCAAGGGCAAGGTTGAGATCGCGAGTCTCAAATCTAAGCTTGAGAAGCTTAAGATTGGCCCTAAACCCGATGCTCAAGGCTTCTATTGCAAGAAGTTTGGACATTGGAAGCAATGCTGCGAAGTACGGCAGATAAGAAGAATAGAAGTGTGACTTCCACTTCGTATTCATGTTGTAGAAATTAATCTGCTACTTCTAATCTTGCCTCTTGGGTATATGATACGGATCGGTTGCTCACATTTGCAATTCGATCGGGTGATAAAGAGTAGAGACTTGGCAAAAGGAGAAGTGGATCTTCGCGTGGGAATAAAGCAAGAGTTGCAAATTTGTTGCCATTGGCACCTACCCATTGCATTTGCCTTACGGATTAATTTTAGAACTCAATAATTGTTATTTTGTTCCATCTTTGAGTAGAAACATTATTTCATCTTCTTGTTTGGAACATGAAGGTTATGATTTCAAAATAAAGAACTTTGTTTGTTCGATATTTTTGAATGATATGTATTATGGCCGATGCCCCATGGTAGATGGGTTGTACGTGCTTGAACTCGAAGAAAAACCTGTCTACAACATTAATGTGAAAAGGCTTCGGCCCAATGATGTGAATCCTACCTTTTTATGGCATTGTCGCTTAGGCCACATAAATGAGAAGCGCATGAAGAAGCTCCATGGTGATGGACTTCTAACATCATTTGATTTTGAATCATTTGAAATATGTGAGTCTTGTTTACTTAGCAAGATGACAAAAGCCCCTTTCACAGGTCTTGGTGAAAGGCCAAATGAGTTGTTGGCCCTAGTACATACGGATGTATGTGGACCAATGAGCTCTAGTGCGGAGGTGGGTTTGATGCTTTGCAACTTTTACGATGACTTTAGTAGATATGGATATATCTACTTAATGAAACATAAATATGAAACATTTGAAAAGTTCAAAGAGTTTTAGAACGAAGTACAAAATCAACTTGGCAAATCAATAAAACACTTACGATCAGATCGTGGTGGTGAATATTTGAGCCAAGAGTTTGGTGATCATCTAAAGCAATGTGGAATCGTTCCGCAACTTACTCCGCCAGGAACGCCTCAGTGGAATGGCGTATCCGAACGGCGGAACCGAACTTTGTTAGACATGGTTCGGTCAATGATAAGCCAAACAGATCTGCCATTGTCCTTCTGGGGATATGCTCTAGAAACAGTTGCGTTCACTTTAAACAGGGTTCCATCAAAAGCCGTTGAGAAAACTTCATATGAGATGTGGATAGGAAGCGTCCCTCATTGTCATTTCTCAAGATATGGGGTTGTGAGGCTTATGTAAAACGTTTGCAATCGGATAAACTCGCACCTAAATCGAAAAAATGCTTCTTTGTGGGGTATCCTAAAGAAACAAAAGGATATTACTTTTACAAAAGGGATGAAAACAAAGTGTTTGTTGCTCAAAGCGGTGTCTTTCGAGAAAGAGTTTCTTTCAAAAGGAGTTAGTGGGAGCAAGGTGCGACTTGAAGAAATTCGAGAACCATCGAGAAAATGTTTCAATTCCCATTGAACCTTCACTTGATGTACAAGATGTTGTACAACTTTGTAGAAGAGACACCAGCACCACGTGGGTCGGGAGGCGCGTCATGAACCCATGAGATATGGACATGACATATTATTATTGGATAATGATGAGCCTCGACTTATAAAGAAGCGATGATGGACCCAAACTCCAAAAATGGCTTGGAGCCATGAGATCCGAAATTCATCTATGCATGACAATCAAGTTTGGAACTTGGTTGATCCTCCTCATGGTGTAAAACCATTGAGTGCAAATGGATTTTCAAGAAGAAAATAGACATGGATGGAAATGTTTAGATATACAAGGCACGGTTGGTGGCAAAGGGTTTCAAACAAGTTCAAGGAGTTGACTATGATGAAACTTTCTCACCAATAGCCATGCTTAAGTCTGTTCGGATCATTTTAGCTATTCTTTGCATATTTCGATTATGAAATATGGCGGATGGACGTCAAAACAGCTTTCCTTAATGGGAATCTATCTAAGGATGTATACATGATACAACTTTGAAGGTTTTGTTGATCCTAAATATGCTAATAAGGTATGCAAGCTTCAAAGATCCATTTATGGGTTGAAGCAAGTATCTCGGAGTTGGAACATTCGTTTTGATGAAGTAGTCAAAGGATTTGACTTCATAAAAATGAAGAAGAGCCTTGTGTTTACAAAAGGCGATGGGAGCGCACTTGTATTTCGATCTTATATGTGGATGACATATTATTGATCGGGAATAATATTCCTATGCTTGAAGACGTTAAGACTTCGTTGAAAAAGAGTTTCTCAATGAAGGACTTGGGAGAAGCATGTTATATCTTAGGCATAAAGATCTCTGAGGATAGATCAAAAGGTTGATTGGATTAAGCCAGAAACGTACATTGACAAGGTATTGAAGAGGTTCAATATGCATGAATCCAAGAGAGGATTCATGCCAATGTCTATGGCATAAGTCTAAGCAAGAATCGGTGTCCTTCGACAAGCGATGAGCGAGACAGGTGAGCAAGATACCATATGCTTGGCTATTGGGTCTATTATGTATGCTATGATCTGTCTGCGCCGGATGTCTCATATGCTCTAAGTGTCACGAGCGAGATACCAAGCGGATCCGGTGATGGTCATTGGATAGCCGTGAAAAACATCTGAAGTACTTGAGAAGAACTAAGAATATGTTCCTAGTTTTGGAGGTGAGGAAGAAGCTGGTTGTGAAGGGTTACACCGACGCAAGCTTCCAAACCGACAAAGATGATTTCGATCGCAATCCGGGTTCAGATTTACACTAAATGGAGCAATGTAAGTGGAAGAGTTCCAAACAAAACACGGTGGCCGACTCTACAACAGAAGCGAGTACATTGCGGCTTCAAAGGCATAAAGGAAGCTATTTGGATAAAGAAGTTCATCTCGAGCTTGGTGTGGTCGCTAGTGCCTCTAATCCAATGGACCTCTATTGTGATAATAGTGGTGCCATTACTGCGAAAGAGCCTCGATCACATCAAGTACAAACACATACTCAGACGCTTTCACCTTATTCGCGAGATTGTGAATAGAGGTGACGTGAAGATATGCAAAGTACATCACGGAAGCTAATGTGGCTGATCCGTTGACAAAGCCTCTTCCACGACCTAAGCATGAGGCGCACACAAGGTCTATTGGTATTAGATGCTTAATTGGTGACTCAAGTGCAAGTGGGAGATTGTTGGTGTTATGCCCTTGAGGCAGTCATATAGATGATTGTAACATGACTATGCTTATGAATAATAATATGATTATTGGTTCAATGAATGTATATCATTATATTGATCAGCAAGTATGTGACTTGTTTATGAAACTCTCTACTTATTGATACAATTCTGTAAGTTTCTCTGATCGGATATCATCGTATAGGACAACGATGAATAGATCAGCACATGTATTGATCGATGATTATGATTCATAGATCATAGGATATGGAGATATCATCAATACATTGTGAACTCATGATGAAGAACATGGGTTAGATAGACCGCAATGGGACACTGCGAGAATGTTACATTCTTATGTGTCATCGATTGCATCTCATACATAGTGGATGTATGATCCTTAGACCTGAGATTGTCACATTCCTACATGTGTAATAGTTTACCTTGGGGCCACCAAATGCTATTTCCTAACCGGATAGTTATAAAGGTAGCTTTCATGTTTGCTATGAAATATGCGAGAGGGAAGTGAGCGATCAAGATGGAATTTGCCACTCGGTGTAATGGAGATATATGTCTAGGCCACTCGTGTGATATGATTAAGGAAGTGCATGGCCATGCCGTGATTGAGAAGTCAATCACAACTTATTAATATATCACGGATCGAGAGATGGATTGAACTATCAAGGATGACATACTTCTCGCCTTGAGTTCGATCTTCATATAGTTTGGCAAAGGATTATTACATGAGTACTTTTGAAAGGTTCCATCTGATTTGATCATATGCATTTGGGAGTTGGCATGCTCTGCAAGGAACCGCTACCAACTATTGGATTAGAAAAAGGGGTTTTCGAATCTATGTCCAAATGTACATGAACCTACAGGGTCACACACTTAACGGGCTGGGACGCATTAATTCGGATTGGATCCGTAATTAATGGACCTCGTGGGCTTAACGCGCTGATGGGCCCTGGCTTAGGGTTTCGTCGCGTGGCTATATAAGGAGAGGGGAAGGGTGGGCGTGCATGTTGTGCTAGCATAGCATACTGCGTTCCCTAACAACTTTATCATGGAAGTTAGCTCAAAACCATATCTTCACTTGTGGAGCCCTGCCCCTACCTCTTTGTGCAATTCACTATTTGGGAGATCATTCTTTTTATTAGTTGGTACTTGAGAGGGAGGAGGAAGGAGCAAAGGAAGGAGGACGGGGAGTTGATGAAATTTTTTCTGACAGCTATGATGGGATCGTGTGGCGTGTGTCGCAACTCACATGCATGGATTAACCATGCCCATGTGATCTATTATATAATAATTACTATGAAAAATAATTGACAGACCATGTGGAGGTCTATTCTTGTGTGTGATGAGTAATTGACGAGATTTGAGCTTGGTTTGATTTGAATTGGATTTTCAATTTAAAGCAATTTGAGTGTTAGTTGCTTTTCCTAGTGCTATCGGCCTGGGGGCGGTAGCACCGGATCTTTGAGCGAAATTATGATTGATTAATAATTTTGCGATAATCATTGAATATCTTTGTGGGCATTGCTATGTGAAAGGTTTTTTTCCTTGTTTTTGATGGTTGCAGGGCGATGGTGCTAGGTCATGGTGAGGCGGAGAATGATCAGGACTAGGCGAGGACCGTCGGAGGTCCAGACGGTCGGGAGATCGCCAGAAGATGATAGGAGATGGAGTCCGGGCAAGCCAAGAAGACAAGAAAAGGAGATGATGCTATCTAGATGCCGCGTGGATCAATGAGGGCCATTGGATCACGGTCTAGTTGATACGTTAGCGGATCTAGGTAGTATGCTTTGAAAACCATGCAAGAAAACCCTTTGTTGGTGTGAGTTTTGGGTTAACCCTTTCATGGCTGTGTGAGTGGGCAAATCCTAGTCCTTAGATGAGTTCTCTAGGGTTGAAGGCTGCATCCAACGGTGGTAGGTGGCCCAAGAGTAGTATAAATAGGAGTGGAGGGGTAGCCTCCTCCCTTTGAAGGTTGTAGGTTTTTGTGCTCCTTTGAGCTTTGTCCGCCTTGTTGTGAGTCTTTGTAAACCTCCTCCTTCCAGAAATACAAATCTTTTTTATCCATGCTTGAATTTACATTACGCATTTACTTTATGTCTTAAATTTAGCATTTAAATTCCTGCAATTTACTTTCATACAATTTACTTTCTTGCAATTTGGATTTGCCTCCCCTCCTTCTAAATGCTGCTGATCTTGGATGTCTTGAGTGTGTTCATATGATTTTATGTCTTTTTCGCACTCTAGGATAGACTAGAGATCAAGTTTTCTATCAACTTGCAACTCTGTCTAGAACTTGTTTTTCGCGCAGTAGTCAGTGTTTGATTTTTTTAAAAATATAAAAAAAATCAGTTTTGAGTGATTCTTATGGAGAAGGTGTGGAGCTCTCATATTCATCTGTGAAAAATTTTGGGAGTCTACTGGTCGCACCGTTTGGGCGCCATGAGGTGAAAACCGAGCCCCAAACTTTCTATTTGAAGTTCCTGACTGTCTGTGTTCTTTGATTTTTGTTGATTTTTTTGCAAGGATTTTTGAGGTGAACTTTAGTGGAGTGCTTCGTGACTCAATTTCTCATAGGAAGAAAAATTCCCAAAATTTCTTAAGCAGCAATAGAAGTCCACCAACCTCTTGCTCCAATTGAGGACAGTTTCTGGAAATTCTGCTTTTGCTTTTCTGAAAGTGACTTTTGTGATTTGACTCAATCTCCTTTCTAAAAGCAAGAGTTAAATTGATTCCTTTTATTTTGAATACTTGACAACCAGGATCGTGACTCAAAAATCCCCACATATTCCGTGGTTCTCATCCATACAAGCTAGGGGTACACATAGTTGTCAAGTTGTTCAGGTGTTTCGCGATTTGTTTTGTGCGATCTTTTCGAGATCTTAGTTGGAGTATTTTGTGGGGAAAATTTTGTTTGCGACCATTCACCCCCCTCTATTCGCCATCTCGATCCTTCAATAATAAACATGCTAGAAATTTAGTAAAAAGAAAAAACAACTTGTCCTTAATTTGTTAGGCACTTGTATAATAAAGGCTTAGATTCGATAGTTTTGCCTATGCATGCAAAAATTTGAAACAATTCTGATAAAAAGAAAAGACTTTGAGCCCATAATTTTATGGCCCTTATTTTAAAAGACTAGAGATATATTTAATTGAATAAAATTAAAAGAGATTAGTATCACTGCCTATAATTCAAAGGTTAAGAGTGTATAATTGAATATGTAATCAAGTGTGCCAAATGAATTTTGTTTGCAAAATAGGAATATTTGCACAAACCAATTGGCTAGTTTATGAAATAGTTTAAGCGTTTGAAAATTTTTGTTCTGTATCTATGCGTTGGTGAGGTCACAAGAATCAACTAGTTCTATGAAATTGCATTATTTAAATTGGCTTAACTGAAAAAGAAATTTGGATTACCTCTTGTCTTTTAAGTATTTGGCAAGCATGGGTATTAGCTGCTCCACCTCCCACTTTTCTGACTCATTGTATAGGACCTTGTTGATTTGTAAGAAGCTTCTTGATATCAGGAGTACGAGATACAGATATGAAGGCTCGACAATCAAATGATTCTTCAATTTTATGGTACACCTCCATAGCAAGAGTAGTCTTGCCCATCCCTCCAGTTCCAAAGATAGACACCACCTTTAATTGCTCCTCTTCACCATTTAGCCACCCAATGATCTTCTCTCGAGGGCCATCAATACCAACAAGGTTTCTTGCCTCCCCATAGAGCATAGGTGCTCGAGGATCCAAGCACACCGGTTGAGGCACACTCAAGGATGGATCAATATTGTATCGTTTGCGCCTCCGGCTCTCTTCTTCAACAAGGGCCTTGAGTTCTTGGATCTCTTGTGCAATATATCGATTGTCCCATAACATCTTCATCTTGTGTGCAAACTTGCGCATGAAATTACCCTTGACATCTCCACGGTGGCGGCGACGCATGATAGAATCGATGCAATCCTCAATATCATAGGAAAGCTCCGTAACTTGTTCCTCCACTCCTTTGTTTGCACATCGATCGGTCCTCGTCCATCTCGGCCACCTCTGCGGTCACGGCATTCATCTTCTTTCGACTCATCTTTCAAGGAGCGGATCCCTCTTGACACTTCGATCGCGTATCGATCACCGAGCAAAGTTATTAGCTTGTTGATGACTGAATTCATCACTCCAGTGGAAACGCTCGCCATCACTCCAACCATCTTGAGATCGCACGCTCTCTCAAATGCTAGGTGTTGTGTGATGGTCGAACATGGACTTGTAAGAGCTGAATGTAGCCTGCAGCTTAATTGCAACAACACACATAAGTTATACTAATTCTTTAGATTAACGACCTGGAGTACATCGAGGGACGATGTCGGCCGGTGTCAGTCATTTTTTAGATTTGCTATCTTGGATAGGTGGTATGTCACCATCATTGCAATGCTCATCACATTGCTTTTGATTTTTCATGTCTCATTTCCGACTTTCCTTTCTTTTTTCCTGTGCGTGGCTTGACTAAATCCTTAGGGCCTGCTTGGAAGCCCAGTATTAAGCCCAAAACCGGTGTAAAATACTGGGCACTAAATTTTTTCGGGCCGGGCTGTGAAAACGTGCTTGGATGGACCGGTGAACGGATATATTTACACTCAGTTTAGCCCATTACAACTGGATCGATATTGTTTGCTGAGCAGGCCACATTTTCTATCCGACAAATATCGGGCTCTCGGCCATCGGCTTTCGCTGGACACTACTTGCATTCGCGACGCCCATGTGAGGAACCCTAGATAGAGATCATCGGGAGCGATGGCGGCGACGAGATCCCAGCATCGGCACCTCAAAATAATCGACGACTTCACCGGCAGCAGCAGTGGCGAGGAGTGGAGATGCAGCACCAACTCCCACTCCCTCTCCGATCCGATTTGGAGCTGATTTGCACTTCTACCGGCGAGAGGAGGAGACAACATCCACGACCCTCATCGGCGAGTGCGATCCTCAACGGCATCGGCGATCCACGACTCTCAACGGCAATCTCGACCGCATCGGTGAACATTTTTACCTTCGTAAATAGATATCCTTCTTTTCTTTCTTTATTTCAGATTCGAACTAATTACATTGATTTGATTAGAATTTTTTTACTTTGATATCGGCAATTCTATAAAGTAGATTGTATGTACACAATCATACAACAATTGTAGCACTTATGTATCGGAGAAACTAGCAAGCACTTCAAGAACGAAGGATATTAATGCTTCTTGTGTTTGTATGCGTGGTTATTTTTTGAGTTGTGTAATGCATTTTCGTGCCAAAACGTCATCTCTTACTATTGGTGTAGTGATAATAAAATTTTCTCGTGTGAGCTGTGATTATCGGTGACTAGAAAGATAATTATTAGTAAAAGGATATGGAGCTCTTGATCCGATCGAGTTGCTTTTCTTGTGATGTTCTCATCTGTTGTTACTAAGCTCGTGGGGGCCCTTTCTTGGAGTGGATTAGTTTGTCTAAATTGTTCTTGGAATTGTTTTATCGATTTGATTGTCTTTGTCTCGAAAGTTTCTTGTCGCTGAAAATTGAAGCGCTTGCGGATCGGATCTAGGAAGCGGAGTGAAGTCTAAGCACACTACTACGAACCGGCTACCACAAGCGGCTCGTAACCCCTTTAGAAGCGGTTTATAACGCTTCTAAGCAACAGCGTGTGATACCGTCGGGTATCACAAGCGATTGCTCAAACTACTGTCTTTGTGGCACCGAAGCGGTTGGGATGGTGTCGGGAGGGCCAATGGAGCCGCCATGGGGACCCCAAGCGGTTCATGTTACAAACCGCTTGTGAGAAGGAGATCGAAGCGGTTAGTTTTACCAACCGCTAGGAGAGCGAGACTCGAAGTGGTTGGAGTCACCAACCGCTTGTGGAGAGAGTTTTCGATTATATGTATTATAGAATATGTTCTTCGGTGTTTTTGTATATCGCTTTTTGACCATAAAATTAAATATGAGTGGAGGAGTTTTTGCGCAATTAAATATATATTACATATGCATACTCATACACATGTTCACAAGCTAGCTCAAGACACAAAAAACGAACTTAATAGTGTAAAAATGGACAAGTACATACACGCAACCGAGCGTTTATAAGTTTGAATGATTAAAAAATGATTATCGAACTCATTTCTTGCATGCGTCACTCTTTATGTCCTTGGTCGACGTGGATGTCGTCCTCAGTTCAGCGGTGTTCAACGAAGGACCAAGCCTTACGTGGAACTCGCCATTTGGAGATACAACCTCGTCGACAATGAAGCCGATGAGTTGTTCTTGCAGTGCGCGCACCCGGTGAGGCGGGAGGACGTTAACGTGCTCATCGATGTTGGGCTGTCAATTAATTAAGCGGGAAGTATATAAATATCCGATCACATGCAATTAATTAAAATGTAAGTTGTAGCTAACAAATTGACATGCATATACGAACCTCGGCATAATGTTCCATCTCATCGCCATGGATAAAACTTTGAATATAGTGGAACACGTAGTAGCCACATAAGTTGTTTCTAGTCGTCTGGCGTTTAACCTTCACGGGGAGAAATTTCAGAATATCAGATGAAGAACTGATATGGCGCATGTATATTAATAATAGTTTTTGTAGTACGTACCTGAGTGCTTACTATGACTTCGAATTCTTTCTTGAATTCTCCTTTTTGCTTCTTCTTGAACTTTGCAAATGTCCTGTTAAGGATGTCAATGAACCATTGGTATTTTTGGACTGGATTCCTTCTTGAGTTATGAACTATAATCCTGCTGTTGTCAAGCTCGATGACTAGAAGGATCCAGTGAAACCTATTCGTATATTGCAACATATGCGTAAGTAGCTAGTCGTACTATCAATGGCTTAAGAAATACAGGAACAAGAGGTTTGTGAGAACACGTACTTGAAGTTGAAGGGCGTAATATGTACGGTTTGTAGTCTTGTTTCAACATTGCATGCAAAAGGTATGCCTCAACTAGCGGTTTTTGCTTGTCGATGACCGGACTTTCTCGTTGACAATCTCGGGTCGATGAAGCCAACGTTCGTTTGCCCGCCTTGTACATCGTTGTATCTCCATTCTACATAAGAAGGGATAACTAAGTTAATTAGATTTTCAATTTTGTGGTGCGAGAGGAAGCAAACGGTAAACTTAGTAGATCGACACTTACGAGACACCAAAGAGACATGAAAGACACGTTGACCTCGTCTTCTTGGTACACATGGTACAAGTCATCAATTCCACCATAGTTACGTGTTGTTCCTTGGAAGAAATGCTCATCTTGGAAACAAAGGAGGAACATTTGCTCTCCTTTAGATGCCCTTTCCATGTACCATTCATGCATTTGACGCATCTTGGTTGGGAGATCTTTTATATCACTTGGATCAATTAGTGGTTTGCCCAACTCATACTTCCATCTGGTTGGTGCCAATGGAAGATCCTGGTCTATTGATTGGAGTCCGCCTCCTTCAGAATGCCATTTTCTCAACTCCTCGGCCTCTGGCGATCTTCCACTTTCTTCTTCTTTCCTACCGACAGAGCACGTGTATTTTCACTGTAGCCTTTCTTATTGTCCTTTTGTAGTCGCTCATCACAAGCGGTGGCGCGTTCCGCATGACCGAAAGTGCTTCACGCTTTTTATCTATTTTAACCTTGGCTCGCTTCTTTGGCAAGCTTGCAGCCACATCCGTCTTTACAGATGCAGCCTAGCTCCTCATGATCAGATCATATGTCCTCTTTGGCGGTTCCTTTGACCTTCTCGGCTCTGGGATCCCGACTTCGTGGGAGGAGGTGCAGTCTTGGGATCCTCCTTCCGACATCGAGCTTCTTCCTCGGGAGATCTTTGGGCGTGGGACCGGAGATGTTGGGTGCTTCTTACTTTCAGGCGGTGGCGGTGGCGGCGGAGTCGGGCTTCTTTGTGGAGCGGGAGGTGGAGGAGGCATGGCCTGGACCACCGGGGAAGCATTGCGTGTAGGCGACGCTGGAGGAGTCGTGGGTTGTCGATGTGGAGGAGGCGTGCTTGCTCCTGCAGCTGGCTCAAACTGCGGGGCCTCTCTTGCTGGAGATATAACCTCCACACCATCTGGAAATATGATGTACTTTTTGCGCCAGAGGATGAATGTGCCATGGAGGGCCTGTCCAAGCTTGGTCACGTCGTCGCCCCCAGCAATCTCGAGCATGAGATCTTCGAAGCCCCCCACCACCTCTTCCACCGTGACCTTCGAGTATCCGGAGGGTATCTGGTTGCAGTGGAACGTCTGGCCCGCCTCCACCGGATAAGCCATGCCGTAAGCCACCTTGAAGGAGAGGTTACGCATATCAATGTGTAGCTCACACTGGCGGTGAACCTTGATGCTGTTCACGGGATGACGGGCCTGCGGGTCATCTGCTCTGAGGGAACCACGGCGACGCCAAGAATCGCTTTTTCTGCGGTCGGATGATCACGGATTCGCGCCGCTGAACATTGGTCGAACGTAGTGCTCCTGGTCGCTGATTGCTTTGGACACTTTTGCGTGACGGGACATCGATGGAAGCCTTCGTAGCTCTAAGCTCTTCCTCCAATCGGCCCACTCTACCTGATCTCTCCTTGCTTCGTCCCGGCTCTCGTAAGTGCTTGAGTCTTTGGCAAAGCCATGCCTCCATGGCACCTTCCGAAACCTCGTGTCCATCCCGGGTGCTCGGGGTTTTGAAGGGCATATGTTAGCTCGTCATTCTCCTGTCGTCACCAAGGATCTGACCGAGTCCGCTTTCGATGGCTTCTACAATCCTTTCACCAACTTCTTGGGTACCGGTGCCATCACCAAGCTACCGTCATCAAGAAGTTTGCCCCATGAGCCAAGAACCAATTGCGCAGCGGGGCTCCCAATTCTCGATTTGTATAACATCCTGCTGCCAAGTTCCTCTTCCCACTTGTCCCATTTCTTTGCAGCCTTGATGTAACCACCGTCCCGAGATGGTGGTGGTATTTTTCTTCATGCATTCACCTGTTTTTCTCTCTCGCGGCACATCACGCATCCGACGGCTTGTACTCCTCGAAAGCATCCCAATGATCGGCCAGCTTAGGAAATTGATTGAAGTCTGGCCTTTCTCCTTTGTCGATGTACTTGCGAGTGAGGGACGACTTCCACTGCTGAAAGGAAGTTGCCATCTTCTTCAAAGCCCATCCCTTGGCCTTCTGTTCATACCCTTCTGGAAAAGTGAAATTTTCCTTCATATCATTCCAGAGTAGTTCCTTGGTAGCTGTAGGGACTTCGGCCCATTTCTGGATGCTGATTGGGACATGATCCCTCACGTGGTAGCCGCAAGCGTTGTTGAAAGGGCCAATTGCTGATTCCGGGGCTAGCAGACTCCCGTCGTTGCCGACTTCGGTTATCACGTATTTTGTCGAAGGCTTCTTGTTAGGTCCTCGGTTCATTCCAAACTGGGTGGCCGATGAGGTACCGGGCTGGATACACAAACACATATAATATGAATGATTTTAGAATAATTAACATGTTTACGGTGATTTTATAATGGGTAAGAGTATACCTCGGTACCAGTGTTAACAGCCTCATCGTCAGCGTTGGCAGCACCATCGTGATTTTCCGCATCGGTGTTAATGACCTCATTGGCTAAGATGCTACCAACAAGAATGGTCTCGAACATCAGATTTTCCGCCTCATCGAAAGCTGGGTCACCACGTCTTGGTGTCGCCATCTAGAGTAGAGCAAATCTCGAGGCTTAGATTATATATGAAGACAAGATTGTTGAGAACAATTCGAGTTTAAAAGCATAGTTTAAGATCGCCAAATTTTAACTCTTTGAGCAGTTGACAGGAACAGGTTTGTGCCTGATGAGATCACATTCCTTGGGTTACTTTCTGCATGCAATCATATTGGTTTAGTTTCAGAAGGGTGGCACTTTTTCAAAAATATGAAAATGGTTCATGGGAAAGGCCTTTCTTCAGGTGATTCAGGTAAACAATACATTGACATTGTGTTACTATATTGATTATTAAGAATCCCCAACCATATTACAGATTACAACACAAGCTCTAGTGGAATCATTCAATTTCTTCTATAGTTCTCAGGGACATGGGGTGTGAGGGAGCGCGGGGACATGAATGTTGACATAAACAACCATATTACAAATTACAACACAAGCATATTGTAATAAATTCCTTTCCTCTGCACTACAAAACAAATATAATATTATTTGGACTTGAAAATATAATAACACATTTCACATATACTTACACATTTCACATGATACATATACAATTGACAATTCACATATACTTATACATTTCACATATACTTACACATTTCACATGATACATATACAATTGACAATTCACATATACTTTACATTTCACATATACTTACACATTTCACATGATACATATACAATTGACAATTCATATACTTAATAAAAATAATGAATCATTCTTATTCCACACTAATAGAGACTAATATTACGGATAGAGGAGTATATATCCCTATGTTTTGGGGCTACATCCTTATGGCTATTATCGAAATCAAATAGATGACTTCTTCAAAACATACAAGCATGCATGCATTCATCTTCACCGCCACATGAGAAGAAAGATTCAATTGTTCGTCACCAAAAAGAAAGGCATACAATTTGGAATGGTAAACACTGACGCAAGAAGGATAATCTTGTATACACATTTGCTTGCCTTTTCCTGGTCATAATTGGCCCTCTATCTTTTTACAATGCACAGGTCTTGCGCAGCCTTAATTTCCTTTCTATACAACATGGTGTCACGACTAGATGCTAATTAATAACAACGGTAGAATGTAATCGCACAAGAGAAGGCAATGAGAAGATGCACGTAAATTTGATATCAAGTCCTTGTACAGCTTGCTACTTGCACCTAAGTTCATGAATGCAACAAGACACAAACATAAGAGAAGGGGAAAATAAACTTCCATTTTGATACCCTCACAATCACATGGTCAATTTGTTTGGTCCCCAATAGCAGATGGAGGCAGTGACTGGGATTCGAGTGTTTTGACAAACTTGCAGAAAAGACATGGGGAAAGGAACATCCAGTACACTGCGAATTTCATTGACAAACTTGCAGAAAATACATGGGGAAAGGAACATCCAGTACACTGCGAATTTCATGGATCAGCTAGGGACAAAAGAAAAGAACCATTCTAAATTCACAAGCGCTCTCACTCAGGATCAGCTAGGGACAAGGCACCTTGTGGGCATTTAGTCGAACACCTTGTGGGCAGCAGAATAAAGAGGGAGGAGGAGAGCGCGCACAGCTATACCTCTGTCCTCCGGGGTGGAATGTTGGTGTGGCGGCGGCTTGGTGGCTGAGGAGGCGTCGACAAGGACGGCGGTGCGGGGTCTCGACGGAGGCGGCGGCGGTGAGACACAGGAGGTCTGAGAGCGGGAACTTAGAATTTTGTGGTCTCGAGAGCGGGGACTTAGAAAATTTAGTCTCTTTACGTGCTTATACCGAACTCATTTCTACAAGCGGTTGCTAGTAAAACCGCTAGGGAGGATTTCTAAGCGGTTGGTATTACAAACCGCTTGAAAATATCTCTAGCGGTTTTAGAACTAACCGCTTGTAGAGGTAGGACTTCTACAAGCGGTTCATATTACCAACCGCTTGTAGAAGTCTTTACTGAGTCATATTACCCCTGGCCATTTTCTTCGTGCGACTTTCTACAACCGGTTGATACTAAGAACCGCTTGCGAAGTGCTCTACAAGCGTTGGTATTCTCAACCGCTTGTAAAGAGAACTTCTACAAGCGGTTAATATTACTAACCACTTGTAGAACGCATGGATGGGTGAGAGTGGGAAAGGCCCTATGCAAGCGGTTAGTATTATCAACCGCTTGTAGAGCGCAAGCTACAAGCGGCTATTAATACCAACCGCTTGTAAAAGTGCTGACCGGATAATATTCAAAACAATACGGTGCCCATATCATTCGATAAGATCTCTTCCTCTCCCAGGCTAGCGTGGCGTTTGAGCGTCTTGGCTCGCCCACCCCTGTTCAAACCCTCGCGCCCTTGCCATTCTTTTTTTTTTGTGCGACTTTCTACAAGCGGTTCATAATACAAACCGCTAGAAGGACTCTACTAGCGGTTGGTATTACGAACCGCTTAGAGATTTTTACTTCTAGCGGTTCGTAATACCAACCGCTTGTAGATGGTACATCTACAAGCGGTTGGTATTACGAACCGCTTGTAGAAGTGGGTAGAGCTTTAAATTCTCTAAGTCCCCACATACACTCTCCCACACCTTCAAATTTTCTAAGTCCCCGAGCGCCTCCTCTCATCATGCGCTCCTCCCTGCTCTCTGTTTTCATGCCCACAAGGTGTTCGGTGAAATGCCCACAAGGAGTTTTGTTGATATGTTGATGTTGGAGTAATGAAAAATATTGTTGATGCTAATTTGTTTCATTCTTTGAAGGTATTAATTCATGTCGACGGCTTCATCAAATGGCGAGACGAAGAGACAACTAGAGGCATTGCGGATGAAGCTATCGTGTCCTCGTCTGGAGATCCTCAGAAATGTGTTCACCTCCCATACATCCAAGAATCCATCCCGAGTGTTCATGAAGTGTTCGAATATGTCGGTAAGTTTTTGAAGTTATTCATTTGTTCATATTCCTTGACTTTCACCTTCCGCTCCATTCTTTCTATTTGAAGGGCACAAAGATGTCCAGTATTAAAGTAGGTTGATAAAGCCACCATGGTGTTGAAAATCTTGCAATGCAAATTGCTGCATTCCAAGAAGATTTGTTGCCAAGTGATGATGGCCTACTGGTCAGTAACATTTAATCTGTTGCAAGCCGAGAGATGCACATCCCACGCTTCGATGACAACAAGAGTATTAAAAAGCTAGAAGAAAGGATGGAAAGAGTAGAGGACATGCTAAAGAAATTAGTTAATATAGCTATCATTGTAATGTTGCTCCTTTTAGTTAATATAGCTATCACTGTAATGTTGTAAATTTCACACTCGCTTTTGGGGGTTTTGTATGGGAATTTATGAGCTAACTATGCTAAGCTGAATTTCTCTTTGTATGTCTGTAATTTCCTTTTTTAGGTATGCTAAAATTTATGCAGTCCTTTCATGGAGTGGATATAAATTTTTAGGCTTTGTTCTCATTTTAAAATTTGTACAAATGGTTTTCAGGCTTTGTTTTCATTTTAAAATTTGTAGAAAATAATTTTGTAGAAATTATGTACAAGCAATGTTAAACATCAACATATCAACATGATCATATGGAATAATTTGTATACAAGTAGTACATCTTAAGTCTTCGTCTTTACAATTGTTCCTTCGTTATGATCATGACGTATGTAAGGAGCATCGACATCACTGTCACGCAGGATGTTTATGTCGACATCAATCGTAAAAGGAGGGAGCTCGTCGAATCGACCATACTCTTCCTCGCTCGGTGACGTTCTCAACTCCTACAATCCTTCGCTTGCCTTGGAGAACCACATGTCGCTTTGGCATTACCTTTTGCTTGTCCTTCTGCTTTTAGGTTTGCTTGACATGTCCATTACATAGAAGACCTGGATCACATCGTTCGCGAGAACAAACGGTTCGCGCCTATAGCCGACTTCTATGAGATCCACGGTTGTCATGCCGTATTTGTCGACCTTCACACCGTTTTGGAGTCACTTGACCCATTGGCACTTAAATAGAGGGACCTTCAGAGGTCCATAATCGAGCTCCCATATTTCTTCTATGAAACCATAATATGTGTCCAACTCCGCTGTTGTCTTCGGCGTCTATACGGACACCACTGTTCTGCTCTGGTTGGTGCTCCTGTTATCCTGGGATCTGGTGTAGAATGTGTAACCATTGATCTCATACCCCTTGAATGTCACGATTTCTTGTGATGGTCCCCGAGCCAAGCGTTGCAATAGTTCATCGTTTGACCCTTCCTCAAGGATGTACTTCTGTAGCCAGCTACCGAAAGAATCCATGTGCTTCAGGGTTATCCAACTCTCTGTCTTCCCCTTGAACTCGCAGCGTAGGACACTCTTGTCTTTGAAGGACATAGGGGCGACTATAGTTGATTGCTTCGCAGTGAAATGTGCTTGCTTGAATGCAACAAGATCATTGCATGCAACTGATTGCCTTCCTATTGTCCCTTTGCCCCGTAGCCTCCCCTCGTGTCGTGATATGGGGACGCCGATAGGATTTAGATCATTCATGTAATCAACACAAAACTCTATCACCTCCTCCACACGTAGCCCTCGGCAATGCAGCCTTCCGGACCTTGACGGTTACGGACGTACTTCTTCAGACACTCATGTACCTCTCGAAGGGAACATGTTGTGCGATACACTGTCCGAGGATACCTATCTCCTTGACAAGGTGAACGGTGAGATGAACCATGATATCAAAGAATGCAGGAGGAAAGATCATCTCGAGGCTAACCAAACTTTGTACCACATCGGCCTCCAACTTAGGCGGTTTAATGGTTCGACAACCTTCTACTGAAATGGCGTTCAGAAGGAACATAGCTTTGTGATTGTCCCCGCACCCACTCAGGCGAGATACCTCTGACGGCAAGAGCAATCAGTATCATCAACACAAGGCGCTCATGGGATTTTAGGCCTTGGAGTTTGTTCTCTTTCGTGTTTACGAGTCTCTTTACATTTGAGGAGTATCCGGAAGGGACCTTCACCTTGCTCAAACACTCAATCATGCTTTTTTTCTTCTTTGCTTGGAGTGTAGCTCGCAGGATGTAGAAAAAGTTGTTTTGTCCCTTCTTTGTTTTTCGGATGTAGGTCACTCCTCACCTCCATGTCTTCAAGGTCCTTCCGAGCTTGCAGTGTATCTTTCGATTTGCCATACATATCTATGTAGCCTAGCAGGTTCAAGCAAACATTCTTCGTGATGTGCATGAAGTCAAGAGACTGACGAACCTCCAAAACTTCCCAATACAGGCAGTCCCAAAATATTGATTTCTTCTTCCATGTGGGTGCATGACCATCCTCGTTCGGCACAGGTATGCTTCCAAGACCCTTCCCAAATACTACTTTCAGATCCTTTACCATAGCAAACACAAGTCGCCCATTACGATGCTGAGGCTTAACACTAATTTTGTTCCCCATTAAATTTATCGCCTTTCCACCTCAAAGCATGACTGCCAGAAGAAACTCATGCGGTGGCCCATGTACACACACTTCCGAGAGTTTTTCGGTACATGCAATCCGTTTCATCTATGCCTTTGGTGCGAGCTTTAAACCTTTGACAGTTTGGCGGACAGATATCGAGAAGCAGCCAATCGTTGATTGTTACAAACAACAATGCACGCAAGTTGAAATACTCTCTTTTGTACTCATCCCAAACCCGTACACCATCCTCCCACAACTTCACAAGGTCTTCAACCAATGGTTTCAGGTAGACATCGATGTCGTTTCCAGGTTGCTTCGGGCCTTCGATCAACAATGGCATGATGTACTTCCGCTTCATGCACAGCCATGGAGGAATGTTATAGATGCAAAGTGTCATAGGCCAGGTGCTATGGATGCTGCTCAACTGACCGAAAGGATTCATCCCATCGGTGCTCAACCCAAACCTTATGTTTCTGACCTCATTTGCAAAGTTCGGGTAAGCCCGATCGACTTTCCTCCACTGCGAGCCATCTGCAGGGTGTCTAAGCATCCCGTCTTTCTTACGCTCTTCTTCATGCCAACGCATCATCTTGGCATGACCTTCGTTAGTAAACAGACACTTCAACCGGGGGATCACAGGGAAATACCACAATACTTTGGTTGGAGTTCTCTTCTTCGTACGATTCCCATCTAATTCACGGATCGTCCACATGCACCTTATACCGGATTCTTCGCTGCTTGGACAAACCTCCAAATCGGCATACTCATTGCGATAAAGGATACAATCGTTAGGACATGCGTGTATCTTCCGTGACTTGTAATCTTAAAGGGCGGAGGACTCGCCCGCTTCATACGTGATTCGGTAGAGTGTTACCTTCCTAGCAACTTCTTTATGTGTGATAACAAACCATTGAATGCCTTGTCCGACACACCGCTTGTGGCCTTCCATTGCATGAGTTCTAGTGTAGTACGCAGCTTTTTGTGGCCCTATCCACGCTTTGGGTACAAAGCGCTTCAGAGTCCTCTACCATGCTCAAACTTCTTGTATTGTCTTTCCTCTGTGAACTATCCCTCTCCGTCACGGAGCATCCGATCTAGCTCATCATCGCCAAATTCGCCGATTGTATCTTCCACGCACCAGTATTGAGTGGTGTCCAGATACCGTTGGCTCTATCTTCCTCTTCTTCATCTTCTTCATTGTCTTCCCCGTCGAATCGCCTCTGCTTTCGCCATGGTGGGTCCAGCGGTATAGTTTGCCATGAAACCTCTCGTGATCACATGCCTCATAACCATCCATCGCTCGAGTGCTCCTTCTTATTCTTGCGGTCTACGACGGACAACTTATGAAGCTTCTCGAGGCAAGAATGCAACGGCCGCCGAGAAACTCCTTCATGCCATCTCTCGAACTCTCTTGACCGACGGTCCGCATTGTACATCCATTGCCGGTTCATCTACACCAATAAAAATAATAACAACATCTATCACAATATTTAATTAAAGCTAACTATGTCTAATAGTTTTGTATTTTTTAATCATTCTGTATTCTTTTAACTAAAGCCAACTAATTATTTCTAATCCTCCCGCATTTTTTAAATAAAACTAACTAATTGTTACATGTTCATGCAAACCTTTTCTATCATTCCGCATTTTAATTTTACTAAATAAAAATTATTTTTACCTTTTCCCCACCTTTGTAATTTTTCATCGTTTCACATTTATTGCATTTCATTCCATACACCAAACAATATATCACCTTAAGAACAAAAAAAAATAAGCCAATGTAAACACTAATAATTCCCACAAGAACAAAGCATGATTTCTCAACATCCAATGCACAAAAACATCAATATATAGGTGAGAAGGATGTCAAGAACATGTTACTCACCTTAGGAACAATTAATTCAGAGCTAATAGCCTCAATTGAAAATTTTGGCAAGACCACCCCCATGAATCGCTCTCGCCCACCACTCTGCTGTCTGTCTGCGAGCTCGGGAGGAAGATGGGGTTTAAATGCTACTGAAGATAGGGTTTAAATCGCTAGGCGGGATGGGGTCTCTACAAGCGGTTCTACACACGAACCGCTTTGGATCCCCACCTATAGAAGCAGTTCGTGTCTCGAACCGCTTCTAGATCTCTAGAAGCGGTTCTAGACACAAACCGCTTCTAGAGATGGGACTCCAGAAGGGGTTCATGTCAAGAACCGCTTCTAGAGACCCCTCCCGCCTGTCTATGAACCGCTTGAAGACGAGAGCACAAGCGGTGCGCCTAACCGCTTGTGATAGACCGGTTGTGAAGGCCGGTTACAGTAGTAGTGGCAAAAGCTCAAGAACAAGCTTAGCTTCTACACAAGTAAGTGCTCCTGTCCTGTCGAGGTCCATGATTACTTTACACGTTTCTCTCATGAACTTTACCAGTAGCAGTTGAGACCTGTGATAAATTGATTCTTCTTTTTTGTTCTGCATGAAGGTTAACAATGAAGCATTGCGTCTGAATGTTAAAGATCTACAAATTGTGTTCTGGATCGTGGTTACACATTGGTTGTGGCTTGATAGTTTAGTGCTTGGTTGGCATTACCAAACATCAATGGATGCAGTCACTAGGGATGCCATTGATGCCATTGATGTTTGATAATTTCAGCAGCTGTTCATTAGTTCTTCTAAATTTTGAGCAAACAACAATTGGAATATCCAAACAACAATTATAAGTTTTTACAAGAGATAATAAATCCGGTTGTATTCTTTGTGCTCACAAATATACAAGTGTAAGATATTTACACTTATAAAAAATTTCAAGACTTCCAAGCAGACCCTTAGTTGTTTCCTATCCATTGAAGACTTCTATCGCGGCGTTCTTTCTCTGAACTTGCCTTTATCTACTGTAGCATCCGTGAAGCTGAGGGACACGGAACAAGTACCTTCACTTGTGATGTTAACTCCGTATGCACGCTGGTACAAATACTAACATAAAGTGTCATCGATGATCGATACCTAGGGTCGTATCGAAGGGAAAAAAATATAAGAATAAAATCAAATACAGTCCTTTGTTCTGTAGACAGAATAAAAATGTTACAAGAATATATAGTTCCCAAATGTTGCGTTTTTGGGTGATTCAAGTGGTAGAGTCGTTGGACCAAGTCTTCTCAGCCTAAATTCTAACAGCCAACAAGTTGCAGCTTAGCTATCTTGGATGGGTGGCATGTCACCATCATTGCAATGCTTATCACATATCTTTGGATTTTCATGTCTTATTTCCGCCTTTCTTTTTTTCCCCTGTGCGTGGCTTCACTAAACAAATCAACAGAGTCGATCCTTAGTTATTTTTGGTCCATATACGACCTCTATCGTGGCGTTTGTTTCAGCTTGTACTCTGAAATGCACCTTCTATGATCTTGCCTCCATGTACTGTAGCATCCACGAAGATGAGGGACGGCAAACAAATATCTTCACCTATGATGTTAGCCAGTGGCGAAGTCAGGATGGCCATAAAAAGTGGGCTCAAAGAACTAAGGTAAATTAAGAGAAACGTAACAAATATAATCTAGTACAATTGAAATTCATACATGAATAAAAGAAAAAGAAAGCAAAATACAATGAAGATACCTCGCTAACAAAAAGTCATCTTAAAAACACATGAATTTGCATCTAAAGCGAAATTTATATCAAAATTTACAAAATTAGTGATATAACAGTAAAATTGTGAATAATTATAAATATTCAAAATAAAAGAAATATATCACTAAGGCACTACAACGCGATCTATATATCAAAGCATACCACTAATGAACATTCAAAATATAAGAAACATACCTCTAATGAACATTCAAAATATGAGTCCAAAGTGATCTGTATATTGAAGCCTCTTTGGTTGACTTGTGCTCTCATCGGTTGCGCGAGTACTACTTAAATTGCTTGTGAAATAATTACGTAAAGTTCATTTCTACATTATTGTAAATCTGCGATCAAATACAATTATACAACTATATTACTAGACGATATATTATCACTACTACAAAAAAGGTTATATTAGACACATCATCACAGACTATTTTTTTATGAAAACCGTCTGTGATGTGTTTCGAACACATCGCAGACGATTTATGGCTAGAGCTGTCTGTGATGTCGGATCATCACAGACGGTTTAATCCACAAACCGTCTGTGAATCGTTTAGAGCAGTAAAACAAAATATCATATATATATATATATATATATATATATATATATAAGCATCACAATATATATACAAAAATTTCCTTCCAAAAGTTCTGGATAGGAAAGACTATTTGCAAAGAACAAGGAAGAACGCTGGTGAGGCTATTGAAAGAAGAAGGATGGGAAAGACTACTTAGTCGATCTGGTACTCGTCGTCGCCGGAATCGTCGCTGCGATCGTCGGGGTCCTCGCTAGTACCGTTTGTGATAAGTCTCAGACTTATCACAAACGGTTTTTGGCTAGAACCGTCTGGGATGTTCACACATCATAGACGGTTTTAATTTGAAATTACCATAAATAATAAAAATAGAAAATTTTAAATATTACTAATTACCTCTCCTACCTTCTAATTTGAAAGAATTAAAATTAAATAATATTACATTTGAAACAATTGGAACTAATATTCCATTTGCAATAATTGAAAAGAACGACCGAAATATATTCAAAATTTCGGAGGCCGTTTTGAGGCCCTAAACAATATTTTTTAAATCTGTCATCGCGCACACACTCGCACAAACCATCAGGATCTGACCATCTAATTTTCACGCACTTATGAAATTCGGGTGCTACTTTTCGTTATCTTTTCAATGAGCCAAAGAATGCCCTGATCGGAGTTACGAATCAAAAGTTATGGCCATTTTAATAAACGTGCTTGGATTTCGTATTTGCAAACTAGAATCAGTACCCAAAAGAATATAATCAGAGAGCTCATCATGTGATGATTCCGGAAAGCACAAGAACACCATAATCGAAGGTATGAGTCAAAAGTTATGGTGTTTTTACAAGTTTCATTAATAGTAATGGCATATATATTGCAAACATCATTAATTGTCAAAAGTATGGAAAATAAATTTAAAAGTTTTAATTACCTCTATAGTTTGCTAATTTGAAATAATTGGAAATCGGTGTTCGGGTGCTTCACGGGGTTAAAGGGAGGAGAGACGCATTATATGTCATATGTGATCATACTACCACTAAAGTACTGCATCTTATAAGAACTTTGAAGTTAAGCGTGCTTGGACGAGAGTGGTAATAGGATGGGTGACCTCTTAGGAAGTTCTTGTGTGGCATTAAAAATGTCTAAATCCAATCAGAATTCTAAATTAGAACCGTCTGTGATGAGTTTTTTCACAGATGGTTGGGAAACCGTCTGTAATGACTCTTTGTCATCACTGACACTTGCTTACAGACGGTTCACAAAACATTCTATGATGTGGTTTACAAACTGTCTGTGATGACCTGTTCTATAGTAGTGTATATATACTGGAGTATATCTATATATGGCTAATTGGCTATATGGTAATGAGCAAAACATAAAAGAAATAATAATAAACAATATATTAATTTATATATACCTTCTCTCGATTCTTTGCCAGCCTACTCGGCTCCTCGTCCTCATCCACTCACCAGATCCAATCCACGCTAACTAGTCCTCCTCCTTGTCGCTTCGCTACCATAGCCGCACACCGCCACCCGGCCCCTAGCTCCTCAGCCTGCCGGCCCCTAGCTCCTCCTGCCTGCTGCCCTAGGCCTGACTCGACAGCTCCCCTTCTCAATGGCGCCCCCAGCTTGAGCCTCAATCTTCTCCTCGTGGCCGCCATGTCACACTTCCTCACACGACATGCCACCCTAGACTAGAGCAGTGGGGCCTAGAGATTGGCAAATCCCATCGGCCCACCACCTCCTACCACTAGGGTTTCACCGTTCTTGGGCTCAACCACCTCAAGGTGTGCACTAGGTCTCCTCTCCTCATTCCATTGCATTTGGTGACTGGTGGAGGGTAGATGTGAGGATTAGTCCCCAATTGGGCCTTGTGGACACTGGTTGTTGTTGACTTTTTGACCAATTGCTGAGTGCTGAGAAAAGGCCAATTTCTCTTCTAGTTATCTTCTTCCATCTAGGGTTAGGGCTTCGAACTTCCATCCATGGTAGTGTCATGGCCGAGTGTCATGTCGGGGGAGGGGAGAGGGTGTTATAGCGCTGACAGAGGGTAGGCTTGAGCCTAACAAAGCCCTTTTTGTATGGATTTGCCCCTGATGTTAGCTATGTGTACACGCTGATATCCACAAATACTAACATATAGTATTGCCGACCATTGAGATGTAGGGTCCCTATCAAACTTATACCAAAAAAATAGAAGGACAAAATCAAATATAGACCTTTATTGCTATGGACAGAATCAACGCTACCTTCCACCAAGGGCTTTGATCATATACAATCCCAACGGCAAGGAAACGGCTCCAATTGCACAAGAGGGTAAGATTGTTTCTTTTTTTTTTTTTGCCTCTTTTGTGAAGTTGGGTTTTTGCTTGCCTGAGAGTGAGTTCCTAGCAGATGTTTTAGATTATTTTGGGACAGAACTCTATCTCCTTGGGTCAAATTCGATTTTGATCCAGAGTGTCTTTTCACATCTTTGTGAAGCTTTCCTTAGCATCCCCCACTTTGTTTGTCTTTTTTGTCATTTTTATCAATTCACTCAAAACAATATAGGTCTGGGGAGTTGTGGTAACATGTACTTCAAGCTCCATGACCATATAGCCAAAAAAATATCCTCCCCTTCTGATTAAAGATGCATGGTGTGACTATTAGAGGGAGTGGATTTACTCTGAAATTTGTGGAGGTACCTGTCTTAAAAATATTAGAAATCCACCTCCAATGTGGTCTACACAAGATAGGGAAAATGAAAATCTTCCCTCCACTCCATTGAAATCAGACCATGGTGGTGGTGGAAGCTTGCTAGGTGTGGCTTGAAACTTACCCCAAATTGTTTTTTTATATGAAAGTCCTAGAAATTGAAAGTTTTCATTCAAAATTCATCCTAATTGAGTTGAAAGCTCCTAGGTTTGAGTTGAAAGTTATTTTCAGATGCAAGATAAAAGTTGCAACTTTCTTCAATTTTTAGATGAATATTCCAAATTTTAGTTGAAAGTTGTCTCATATCGAAGTTGAAAGTTACGATTTTTGGTTTTGAAAGTGAGTGATTTGAGTTGAAAGTTGTTTCGGTTTGAGTTGAAAGCATTGAAAAATTTTTTGAGTGGAAGTGGATGATTTCCCATTGAAAGTTCCTTTTATTAGTTGATACTTGAGAGGGAGGAGGGAGGAGGAACAGAAGGACAGGGAGCTTCATGAAACTTGTTCTGATAGCTATGGCGGGACGTGCAGTGTGTTTCGTAACTCACACATATGGATTAACCGCACCCATATGATCTGTTATATAACAGTTACTAAGAAAGCAATATGCTAGAAATTCCATAAAAAGGAAAAACATCTCGTCCTTAATTTGTTCGGTGCTTATTAAGGCTTAGATTTGATAGTTTTGCTTAGGCATACACAAATTTGAAATAATTCTGATAAAAAAGAAAAAAAAAACTGAGACCGTAATTTGTTGAACCTTATTTTAAAGGATCAGAGATATATTAATGTGAATAAAATTAAAAGAGATTATTATCACTAGTTATAATTCAAAAGTTTAGAGATGACAATTAAATATGAAATCAAGTGTGCCATGAGAATTTTGTTTATAAAATAAGATTATTTGCATGCGCCAATTAGCTTGTTGTCGGGACATGAATATATAAATCTGGACCCTCTGTGTATACTACACTAGTCTAGAATCATGCTAGCGCATACAGTGGCAACATAGATGAAATATCAATTCCATACGTAGTAGTATAAGAATAAACGACTAAAGTTGACAGACAAATAGATAGTGAAATGACTTTATGGTTGAGTTTACATTTATTATACCACACAGGACTTGAGCATTAAATAAGGGAAACTGTGGTGGAATGGAAATAAATTTTAGCAAAAATCCATCAACTTGCAATAGGCAATCAACTCTAGCTTGAGTCCTAGTAACTAGCCTCTTCACGGTACTCTTCTTCCAATTCTGGTGTTGATTCTTCTTCACCAACTGATTGATGATTATTACAAGGGTGAGCACATAGAGTAATCAACAAGTTGTACACATAATGCAAGTCTAATATAACTACATGCCAGCCTTTACTCAAAGAATGGTCGTTATGGTTAATTTTACATAAAGCAGAATTTAGCAATTGAATACAGACATAGATTGAAAAAATAAGTAAAAAATACCAGTAATAATAAATTATTTAGAAATTTCTCAAGTTAAATTGGCACACAGCCTACACCTTTTCCTTTTCTTGGCACACAGCCTTCTTTCCCAATATTTGTTTTATAAAATTTAACCCTTGTGTAAAATCTCTGATTATTATCCATAATTGGGGACATGACTATTTAAATAGTTCTATACTCTGCAAAGGTTATACACTTTACCCATAGCATATGATCAATCTTACAATATTGGCCATAACACGTTTCCTTCGGTGTGCGACTAAGATGATCATACCAAAACCTTTCAAATACTCTATCCAAACATTGACTCCGATAAAAATGGTCTCACCATGCCACCCTCATATAGAGTAGAGGAATATGAGGGACTCGTCATTAGACTAGAAACAATAATTGTTCAAAATGTGGCACTATTGCAACATACATAGCTTGGTCAACATCTTGAGGTATCATATATGAAGACTCAGTATATTACTAAGTCAAGTTTGTCCTATTCTAGATATGTGGTTGTATGATTAGCCTAGTTCAATAACTTACAAGGTTATGTCCTTAACTAACCAACGAAATACTCCAATCAACTTATTCAAATAGAACCATGTTAATCGATGCACACAGAATCACTAACCCAATATCACACAGACCCACTGGCACACAACCACTTGCCACTTGCTTCAATCTAAATCATTTACCACCCCTATTGATTATAGTGCAACACATACCGTCAACATCATATCATCATGTGACAACACATATGTAACATCCCAAATTTTGTCTCTTTAAAAATCTTTTTGAGTAGTTTAGACCTCTAAAAATTTTACCATCTTATTTGTTAATTCAAGCTTAATATTGGACTTTCATACATAAAAATGATTTAATATGATTTATGCTAAAGAGAACAATTGTCAAAATTATTTTATTTGGGTTCTTTGTTCCTGGAAGTATTTTCTAGATTTTGGAAATTTTTCAAGTGCATTTGCTATTTTGTTTGAGCTCTATTATATTTTCTATAAAGAAATACTGGAAATCCCCTTTGGGCCGAAACCCAACCTGCCAGCCTCGTCTTCTCCTCGGTCCAATCCGCCAACTGTGCACATAGCCCACACCATGTAGCCTACCACCTCTATAACACCTCAGCATTTTATGTTCTCAAAATATTGACACCATTACATTTTTCATCACATTTACCATGACTTTAACTATAATTTCAGTAAGAATCCTAAACAATTATTTAATAACCTCAAAATAAAAAGAAATAAAATTCAAAAATTTTAATCTGAATTTTGTCTTTGAATTGAATTTTGATCATTTTATTAATTTCTCAGATTTTTTTCCATTTAAAGAAATACTTTTAATGGACAAAGATGTGAAGTCTAAGTTTTAAATTATGAAATCAAAAGAACATAGCCTCAAAATAAAAAGAAATAAAATTCAAAAATTTTAATCTGAATTTTGTCTTTGAATTGAATTTTAATCATTTTATTAATTTCTCAGATTTTTCCATTTAAAGAAATACTTTTAATGGACAAAGATGTGAAGTCTAAGTCTTAAATTATGAAATAAAAAGAACATAAAATCTGGAGAAAACTTATTTAAATCCTAAATAACCCTCATATCATCTCCAAAAGTTTTAGAAAAAATTAAAATCAACTAAAGCCTTTAGAAAATGAAAAAAGAAAAATTAAAATATAAGAGAGGTATTGTTAGAATTTTTAAAAATTGCACAAGTTTGATCATTATTTGAAATTTTTATGGTAAATTAATCATTCCCTCAAGAAACCTCTAAAAAATTTTCAAAATTTATAACTTGTTTACTAGCTAAACTAAATCCTAGAATAAATGGTAGCCAAAAGTCAAACTTTTGATTTCTCTCTCCTCTGGTGACTAGGGCCCACCAGGCAGTGAGCTCCCCTCTTCCGGCCCCATTTGTTAGCAGCATATAAGTGAGTTTACACCGTACCTCACCCAGTTGCTGGCTGCCCTAGCCCCACTTTCAGTCATCTTCCTCCATGACGACATCCCCCTCTGCCATGGCTACGCATGTGGGAGCTTGCCTATGAAAGCCTGGCTGCCGCCTGTCCTGACACATCAAGTTGCCTCGAGCACCCTGCCTAAGACCTATGCCTCACTGCCTGAAGCGCCGCCCTCATGCGCATAGAAACCGGCCGCAAAGCTTGCCTCCGAGGGGAAACATGATGACCGCAAAGCTGCTTCAATACTATTTAAGGCCTACCGTTTTACCCCTACCATCTTCATAAACCGATGATTCCATTTTAGCCACTCTTTAGCCCTTAGCTCCCCTGCAGCAGCCAAAACGCAACCTTCATCCCCGACACTAATGTATGCTCCCCCCAAGTCAAGAATTCACCCAAGTGAGCTTTGACCAAGTTAGCCCACGTCATAGTATGCCACATCTTCCCCTATTTGAGATTCCTCACTCAATTTTGCATTTTGTGCGGAGTAGCATAGGAAATCAACCATCTTCCTCGACTCTAGCCTTGCCATCACTGAGCCCATTCTCTCTCCTCGGTAAGTCTTGTCTCTAATTGTGGCCATTTTTAGCTTCTCCGCATTGAGGCGAAACTAACGGGACCATTTTCCCTTGCTGCTAGTTTCCCTTGATTTGAGCCGACACCATGAGCCCTGTGCAATCGTCGCCATTTTTCTCCGATCAGTCATTCCAAGGTTACTCTATCACCCTCAACTTCAATTAGACCCTCAAGGTGAGCACGAGAACCTTCCCTACGCTTCTTTTATGCCCAGCACAGACCTTAGGATCACCCTCTTGTATGCTATGTTTTGCTCCACCGCTCCTTGCTGCCACACCAATATCTCTGGCCACCATCTTGGCCAACACCGTCACCCAAACCAATGCCTTGGGCTCCGCTGCCTAACCTGCCCACTTGCACCGCACGAGCAGCTACCATGCGTCGCCAGTAATCTCAAATGTGCACTCAGCTATGGAGGTAGGGGCAAAGCTCTATGGCAAGTGAGCCCTATCGTTAGAGTCTAGCGGTAATTCAAAAATCCGGAAGCTAGCAAAAAAAATGCCTTCCTATTGGGAAAGCGTATTTCCCAATTTTAGTTGAATTTCCATAACAATACTCATTCAAATGCTCATATCGTTTGCAATATAGCTCCAAATTTAGTCAAACCAGTTTCTAAATTCATCTAAAATCATTTAGTTTCCAAATATACAAAAATATTTTAACCTTGACCTCTGTGTGAAATTTAAATTCAAATTTGAATGAAAGCCAAGCATATGTTCCATTTAGAATTTTTGCAAATAGTCTCCAAGTTTGATGAAACAAATTTCTAAATACTTTTGAGAAAATAATAATTTTATTTGTGAAAAATATTTAGATTTGGACTTAGTTTAAAATAAATTCATAAAGAGGTTAAATTCACATGTATTCAAAATTCAAATGCATGTATCTATTGCACGTAAATTCCAAATTTAGTGAAATAAATTTCTACAGTTTCCCAAAATCATGAAGCCTTTTTTATGCAAAAATATTTAGATTTAAGCCCTTTTTGCATTTAAGTTCTAAATGAGATTATCTGTTTCAATTTTAAAATTCAAATAATCATAGCAACTGCAATTAATCTCCAAAAATTATGAAATCATTCTCTATACTCTTGAAAACTCATGTGCATTCTGTTTTGTAATAGTAATTTAAATTGAACTTTATATGAATTAAAATTCTATTAAAAATGACTAGTAGCACGCTTATAACTTGAAAATCCATAAGTTATGCAAATAATCTCCAAAAATCATGAAACCTATTCCTAAATCCTTATAAGATCCAGATGTTTCTGTTTATGTAATTGCATTTCAAGTTTGGTATTGTTGACTTCTTTTTGCTTCTTTGATTTAATCTACATTATTGCATTTTGCAAATACCACCTTAAGTGTTACTAAGTACGAAAGTACTCAACCTTGTTTATTATGTATTTTAGGTGGAAAAGATAGCGAAGTTTCGAAGACTTTTTTCGTCACAATATGCGGGAATTTCTATGAAGTGATCTTTCTAGAGATTTATGCCTTATCATTTGCCTAAGGGTTGGATGTGCACACTACAAAACTTTACTTCTTCTGTGCTATATATATATATACACTCTGAATTGTAAAATACAATGTACAATTAGCTTCTGCTTTAATAATATAATGTATGATTGTGATTTCAATTGTTAAAAATGTGCGTACTAGCCACTGATTATGGGACTAATACTGTATGTACATTAGATTTCCAGTTTTGCATTTTATGTAAAAATAAGGGTCATTACAATTCATTACCACCCACACAAAGTATACCTCTCATATTTAAGACAATTAAGTGGGGGCATCTAATTCATTTTTTGTCATACCTTTCTCAATTTTAACGTAATCTTAATCCTTGTACGAAGTCAAAATATGCCTTATATTTTTGGACGGAGGGAGTAATTATGGGTGTGTTTGGTAGAGCTCCAGAGTTGGGTATTTTTAGCTTCACTAAATTCATGGAGCTGGAACTATGAGTACATTAAGAGTGTTTAGATGGATCATCTTGTTTACATTTTAGACCAAAAATATAAACTTAATTCACTTTATTTTAGTCTACAAGTTTTAGATCTCAGGTGAAACTAAGATCTGGAGCTCTATCAAACAGGCCCTATATTAGTATTACTTGTGAAACGATTCTGTATCATAGGCCATTCTCAGTGGAGAGTTTTGTTACACGGTTTTCGATAGTGCCACGTCATATTTAGATGTTTGGGTTGATGAATAAAATAACCTCTCTCAATGCATAATTTCATTTTGCAGTTTTATAGGTATGACATAACATTTAATTGTTGCATGATGTTGTGATCAAATGTGCCATATAAATTGTGTAGCCATTTGCAATTATATCTAGCACACTACAATGTGGCCACACGGGATCCAGAAAAAATATGGAGATGAAACAAATCGCTCTCAGTGGGGTTTCATCCTAGTTTCAAAGCACTTGGTAACCGTGTACACCAGATTTCATCCCCATGAAACTCAACTTGACAAATACTCATACCATAGGTACCCCCAGTGCCCAGATTTACTTAATGGGCTGCCGAATCCACTCGGCCCAAGGCCCATGGGCCACGAAGGACTCTCGTCGCCGACCAAACCAACCAGGGGGCGATCGAACACCCGCCGTGGGTCAGACGCGCCCGCGAGCCCCGACCAAGCCGACCTGGGGGCGGTCCGACCCCCGCCATGGGTCGAGAGCCCCACAAGCTCTGACCAAGCTAAGGCAATCTCCGCCAAAGGTAGGATGCTAAACCGTCACGGTCGACTTGAGTTAGCCACCGCCTCATGGACACGACGCAAGACAGAGGATCAGGCAGGTGGCTCCTTCCCAAGATGGCCAGGAGGTTGCCAAAGTCAAGCACCAGTCTCATCGTCCGGTCGTGCACAGTAGGAAGAAGCGCTCCCTCCCGAGGCAAGACCAGAGCCGAGCGCTACGGCGTCAGCACCTGGCAAGCGCACAGAGGGTAGGTGCACCACTTCCCGGTGGAGCAGAAAACCAAGCCTACCGATG
Organism: Guadua angustifolia; assembly: GCA_036346375.1. NCBI lineage: Eukaryota > Viridiplantae > Streptophyta > Magnoliopsida > Poales > Poaceae > Guadua > Guadua angustifolia. The sequence goes on along the minus strand of JAYEVE010000286.1, from coordinate 689,074 downwards.
TGTCTACCGACCCAGCATGGATGAGCAGACGCCGGTCAGTCGCTAAGACCGAAGACTAGGACTCCTAGGTGTAGGACACCCCATCCTTTCTTTTCCGAATTCCCGTGTAACCTGCCCCCTCTGACTATATAAAGGGAAGCAGGACCCTCAGGGAAGGGGGGCTTCACGAACGAACAGCTCTTACTTCTTTCACTTGCACAAAGCGCTCAAGGCCAGTCCTTAGCCCACGCTTGTAACACCGCGCAGTCCTCTACGCCCGAAGCAGTACAGAATCACCACACGAACTGGAAGTAGGGACATTCGGCCCGAACCAGATCTTGGGCTCCCCGAGTCTGACCATTCAAGGAGAGGGAACGCGCGACCCCTTGACTATAAATTTACTTGCCGGTATTCGAAACACAGACAGTTGGCGCGCTAGGTAGGGGCTTCGCGCATCATCATCGTCATCTCTGGATTCCCATTCACCTCCTTGATGGCTTCCTTCACCCGCGACGGCGCGTTAGCATCGAGGAGCTGGATCCGCTTCGGTGCCCTCGACTTCGTCACCACCCCAGCGGGGGAGCTTGTGCTCATCCCCGCCACCTCTCAGGACCAGGCATCCGCTGGGAGCCTGGACTCCATCGCCAACACCCTTGGCAACCTCCCGCCGAGGCCCCGCGACGACCACGATGCCGGAGCCCATCAAGCCAAGACAACCACGCGGGAGCACGCTGCCCCCCGCAGGCTCGTAACTTGTGGCAATGACCGGCTATGCGCCGACCTCCGTCCACGACTTATTGGAGGACTCCTCCAGCCACGACTCCAGCTCCGACATGGAGCGCACTGCAGACGGACCGCACTCCCGCGAATGCAACATTGCGGGCGTGTCCGACCTGGCCGCGGGCGTTCTGTCGGGAGATCTGCGAAGCGGACTTCCTTGCCAGATTATGGGCGCCTGTCAACATAACCAAGTACACAGGGGCAACAAACCCCAGTGTCTGGTTAGAAGACTACCGGCTCGCATGCCAGGCGGGAGGGGCTACTAATGACCTCTTCATCATCCAGTACCTCCCCATCTATCTCGCGGATTCGCTTGAGCTCGGCTCGAGTACTTGCCCGCCAAGACCATTAGGAACTAGGCCGATTTGAAGAACCTCTTCATCGGAACTTCCCGCACATACAAGCGCCCGAGAATTCCTTAGACTCTAAAGAGCGCAAGCGGCTGGGGGGAGACTCTCCGACTACATCCGCTTTCTCCCAACAAAGGCAACGAAGCTCTCGACATTTGCGACGCCGACGCCGTCTTCGGCGTTCATCTACGGCACCACCGCAGAGCCTTGGTACACAAGCTGGGCTGCGTCAAGCCCAGAACCACCAAAGAGCTCTTGGACATCGCAACCAACCACGCCTCTGGCGAAGAGGCTGTGGGGGCCATCTTCGAGAAGAAGAAGGCCAAGCAAGAGCCCGGCGCTAAACCGGCGCCTCCTCCGACCGCTCCGACAAACGAAAGCGGTGAGGGAAACAAGGCCGCGAAGGCCACTTGGTCGCAGCTGCCGACCGCCCTGCCAAGCAGCAGGCGTGGCAGGCGCCCGACCACTTCGAGAAGCTGATGGACAGCCCGTGTCCAAACCACGGGTACCTCGTCAAGCACAAGTACCGGGATTGCGAAGTCCAGAAGCACTTCATGTACGGAACCCCCACGTCATCGCAAGGCAAGGGGAAGAAGCGGGACTCGGCACCAGATGCCGACGAAAAGAGGGCGAACGCCGAGTTCCCGAAACCCGACGGCTGCCTCATGATCTTCAGCAGACCGGCGTGCTACGCCGACAAGCGGCAGCTCAAGCTCACCTTCCGTGAGGTCCACACAGTGACTCCAGCTGTGCCCAAGTACCTCCGGTGGTCGAAGTCCCCGATCACTTTTGATCGAACTAACCACCCCGACCACATCCCGCAGCTGGGGAGATATCTGCTAGTTGTCGACCCCATCGTGGGGCCAAAGCGCTTGACTAAGGTGCTCATGGACGGAGGCAGCGGCCTCAACATTCTGTATGTTGAGACGCTCGACGCAATGGGGGTCCCTCGCTCGAGTCTCCGACCGAGCAAGGCGCCTTTCCACGGCGTCGTCTCGGACTAGCAGGCCCATCCGCTCGGGCAGGTCGACCTGCCCGTCACCTTCGGGGGCCTGGATAACTTCCGCACTGAAACCCTCACATTTGAGGTTGTGGAGTTTCCCGGCTCCTACCATGTCGTTCTAGGGAGGCCGTGCTACGCCAAGTTCATGGCGGTCCCCAACTACACCTACCTCAAGCTGAAGATGCCGGGGCCACGGAGAGTAATCACCGTGGCCTCATCTTTTCAGCTCGCCTACAACTATGAGAAAAGCAGTTGCGAGTTGGCATCGGCGGTCATCGCCTCTGCCGAGCTCGACAACCTCCGGAGGGAAACCTCCGAGTCCACCCCCGACTCCAGCGAGTCGGGGCTGGGATCCTTCAAGTCCGCCGAGGACACGAAGAAGGTCGCGGTCGACCCCGAGAATTCGTCCAAGACCGTGCGGGTCGGAGCCACGCTCCCCGCCAAATAGGAAAGTGCGCTCGTCGACTTCCTCCGCGCCAATCGAGATGTCTTCGCATGGAAGCCCTCCAACATGCCAGGAATCCCAAGGGAAGTCGCCGAGCACTCCTTGAACATCCGACCAGGCTCAAGGCCGGTCGCCCAGCGCCTGTGCCGCTTCGACGAGGAGAAGCGCAGGATCATAGGGGAGGAGCTTGCCAAACTTTTGGCCGCAGGGTTTGTAAAAGAGGTGCGCCACCTCGAGTGGCTGTCCAACCCTGTCCTTGTAAAAAAGAAAACCGAGCAATGGAGAATGTGTGTTGACTACACGAGCCTAAACAAGGCGTGTCCTAAGGATCCATTCCCGCTGCCTCGCATCGACCAAGTCGTCGACTCCACCGCAGGGTGCGAATGCCTATCCTTTCTGGATGCCTATTCGGGCTATCACCAGATAGCGATGAAAGTGTTCGACCAGCTCGCGACTTCTTTCATCACTCTGTTCAGCTCGTTCTGTTGCGTAGTGATGCCATTCGGTCTAAAAAACACGGGTGCTACATACCAGCGATGTATGCAAACTTGCTTTAACGACCAAATTGGCCGTAACGTCGAGGCGTACGTCGACGATATCGTCGTCAAGACAAGGAAGGCCGACGACCTCGTCACCGACCTAGAGGAAACTTTTGCGAACCTCTGACGGTTTCGTATAAAGCTCAACCCCGAGAAGTGCGTTTTCGGGGCCCCCAAGGGAAAGCTACTAGGTTTCATCATCTCCGAGCATGGCATCGAAGCCAACCGGGAAATGATCTCCGCGATCGTGAAGATGGGCCCAGTCGAAAACCTAAAGGGAGTCCAAAAGCTAACAGGATGCCTTGCAGCCCTGAGCCATTTTGTGTCTCGCCTCGGCGAGCGCGGAATGCCGCTCTACAAGCTTCTCAAGAAGTCCGATCAATTTAGTTGGACGCAGGAGGCACAGGAAGCCCTCAATTGACTGAATATGTTTCTAACCTCACCCCGCAGATCGTCGCCTTAAGATCGAGAACTGGCTGCTTTCTACATCGCCGCCACGACCCAGTCGCCGCCGCCGGCGCTTGTCATGGAGCGAAAGGTATGAGGCCACGTGCTTAAGGTACAATGGCCAGTCTACTTCATCAGTGAAGTACTCTCCGAGTCCAAGGCTTGGTACCGCAGTGCAGAATTGCTTCACGCTGTGCTCACCATGAAGAGGAAGTTGATCCATTACTTTGATCGCACCCGTCGCCTGCAGACCTCCTCGCCACTCGGCAAATCGCCCACAACCGCGACGCCAGAAGAATAGCCAAGTGGGCACTCGAGCTCAATGGCCATGACATATCGTACGTCCCCCGGACGGCGATCAAGTCGCAGGTCTTGGCCGACTTTGTTGCCGAGTGAACCGAAGCCCAGGCGCCACCGGCGCTCGAAGACCTCAAGTACTGGACGATGTACTTCGATGAATCCTATACCATGAACGGAGCGGGTACTGGAGTCGTCATTGTTTCCCCGCTCGGGAACAAGCTTCAGTACCCCATCCGACTACTCTTCGACGCAACCAACAACGTCGCCGAGTACGAGGCCCTCGTCAACGGTCTCTGGATCGATGCCGACCTCGGTGCACGCCGACTCTACGTACACGATGACTCCAAGCTTGTCGTCGACCAAGTCATGAAGGCCACGGAGCCTCGTGACGCCCGCATGGCAGCATACTGCCGAGAAGTGCACAAGCTCGAGGAAAGATTCAAAGGTTTCAAGCTTCACCATAGCTACAGACGCTACAACGGTGAGGCCGATTATCTAGCTAATCTCGCCCAAAGAAAGGACCACCCCACTCGATCTTCGCTCACGATCTTCACAAGTTTCCATCCGGCCGACTCAAGAATCGAAAGCAGCGATCGACCATCGACGCGACCGCCCGACCGCCGAAAGCGCCAGACGCTGGGTCGTTCGGGTCGACCACGCGCGGCCGATAGCCGACCGATTGAGGAAGCCCTTCATCGACCGGGCTTGATCGATGGATCGCTTGTCGACTCCAATCGAGGCCCGGCGCCGCCGACGGCAAAATCCTTCGCCCCGGTCGGAGAAGACCTCTATAAGAGGAGCTCTCTAGAGCCCTCCGTGGCGCATTCGGCCGACAGGAGGCAACGCCGCTGACATTTATGGCGGCACCGCGCCACCACGCCGCACCACGGTCCCTTGTGGGAACGCCTTCAAAGAAGGCTTCTATCGCCGATCGCCGAGCTAACGCCGAGTAAATCGCTCGCACTCACGGCGGTGCCAATTCTTCGCCCGGCAGACGCATCTTCTGGCGCAAGCCTTGCAGACGATCCGCATCACGTGACCATTCGCGGTCTGGGGACTCGATCTGGTTGGGCCCTTCAAAAAGGCACCCGGGGGCTTTACTCACCTGCTTGTCGCGATGGACAAGTTCACCAAATGGATAGAGGCCAAGCCAGTCGCTACCATCACCTCGGTGCAAGCGTCCAACTTCTTCTGCGACATCGTTTATCAGTTTGGAGTCCCGAACTCCAACATCACCGATAACGGGACGCAGTTCACGGGGAAGGAATTCCTTGAGTTCTGGGACGACTTCAACATCCGCGTTGACTGGGCAGCCGTGGCCCATCCGCGGACCAACGACCAAGTCGAGTGGGCAAACGGCATGATCCTCCAAGGGCTCAAGCCACGAATCTTCAGCCGACTAAAGAAATTCGCGGGACGATGGGTGGCCGAGCTACCCTCCGTTCTCTGGAGCCTGCGGACCACACCAACCCGGTCCACCAGGTTTACGCCATTCTTCAGGGTGTTCGGTGCTAAAGCTGTCTTGCCAACCGACCTGGAATACGGCGCCCCGAGACTACAGGCCTTTAACGAGGCATGGGGGCTCGACGCACAACAAGATGCCATCGACCAGCTTGACGAGGCGTGCGACGTGGCCATTCTGCGATCGGGCAAGTACTCAAAGAACGCTATGACGCTACCACAACAGTCAGTCCATGGTCGGTCCTTCATCGTTGGCGACCGTCCCACGCCAGTTCACCCAACAAAGATAGGCACAAGCTTTCCCCCATGGAAGGCCCTTCACCATCGTGGAGGTCCTCCGACCCGCACCTTCGACTCAAGGATGCCAATGGCAACGCTGCTCCAACGCTGCGGAATATAGAAAAGTCAATGCGATTCTATCCCTAAAGCTCTTTCTTGTCCTCGCGCCTTTTCTACCCTTCCTTCGAGTTCAAGCGATGCGTGGCGACCACAGCCTGGTCCCCACACACCACTCAGGCTACCACCATACACTCACACGGGTCGGGACCTAATCGCCATTGGGTTCTCTAGCTGTAACCCCCGACCCAAGTGTTATGGCCTATACCAACAAGCTGATTGCTATATATCGTCATGAAGAGGGAAGTGCCCATGCAGAGCAATCCATAGTCGGTCGGGAACACTCCTTTCCCGCGCGAGCTCAAGTGAACATTTCGTATCCTAAGTTCCTGCTCTCTTTGCGCTTCCTTCAAAAGTGTTAACATACCGACCTACAAGCAACCCCTGCGGTTTCTAAGGCTATGTTCATCAAATGTTCATCATAGCAAGAAAGTTCAAAAGACAGTCAAACTTACGGCCGGCCTGACCGGCCAAAGCATTAAAATAACTTTAGTCCATTACATGCTAAAGTTATTACATTGCAAAAAGAGAAAACAAAAATCAAGAGCGGGCGCCCGGGAGGTTCCTAGTAGAAGGCATCATCGTCAGAGCTATCACTGTCCTCGATGCTCACGCCCAGGGCCTCTACGTGTAGCCACCCCACCACCGTCTCTGCCGCCACCCGTACTCCTACCCGCGCCCGGTCTGCGTCACCTTCGATCCTGGAGACGGTTGCCATCGGGTCGAAGGAGGCACTTCGACCGCACAACAGCCAAGACGCACTCACCACCAGAGCGGCGATTTCCGCGAAGCGAACGCCGCTCAAGGCGCTGGGTAGGTCGGTTAAGGCCTCGCCACCCGGTGAGGCCGGCGTCGATCGCGCCACAAGACGCTCCAAGGGCTCATTCAACCTCACCCCAGCGGCTCCAGGCTCCTGGCCATGCTTTTGTAGGCCGGGCAGAGCATACAGACAAGATTCTTGCGCACGGATCGGAGCTCCTCGCGTGTCTTAGCGAAGCCTCCTCGGCTACTGCCCGAGCCCATCGATGATGTCTCCGCTTTAAGCGGCCGCCGCTATGCTCGACACTCAACGGCTCGCAGCCGTCGGCAAGACAGCATCAAGCCAGCCGTCCGGGTCCTCGTCGTGGAAGGGCTGCCTTGGGCGGTCGGAGGAACGTGGGTAGCGGCTCCAGCGGCGTCCGCCTCCTCCGCCCTAACCAAGGCGGCCAGCAAGGGCACTGCGGGCAGTCGGCACGAACCCAAGCCTGAGGGCTGAGAGAAAGGAGGGCAAGCCAGCGTCAGCAAGAAGAAACCAAAGCCATCCCGAAGCTAAGCGACGGGAACTTACGTTGAAGGAGGGTCCCAGATGCGGAAGGCAGGCGAGGGCAGAGTAATCCCGCCCCTCACCGCGGCCATGGAGGATCTGGCGTCAGTGCGGGGCCTTTTGGGGTCTGAACCCCGGGTCTCAAATGCTGCTCGCTTGTGCGCCCTCGACGCCAAAGAAGGTCGTGACTTCCGCTAGCCATCCGCTCTCCAAAGCATTTCGAAATGGAAGGGGAAGGTGAGGAACACACCCAAGCACTTGCGCCCTTTGTCTCTCCTCTTTCGCAGTGCAAGCGCAGGAGGCAGAAAGCAAAGGCAGTGTTCGCACCGCGCCGCGCCAAATTTATAGGAGTTTAACAGCGCCAAATTAACAGCGCCACCAAACAAACACTACCTTGGGCAAAGCGTTACACGTCCCATCCCTCCGACTGCCACGCCGGGCCACTGGTAAGACACAACGGTTTCCAATCCTCCACTACACATTAAATCCGGCAGACAAATAGAGGCGAAGGACGCCAGACGGGCAAAGACGCCGCACGGCCCTCGGCCGGCTCTGGGTTGGACCAATCGCACAACAACAGGTATGAAAGGCCCACTGGGCTGCTGCGGCCTCGAGGTGGCGAGGAGCTCAATAGCTCACGCCCGGGGCCCAGTCTAGCGCTGCGGGTTCCAAAGGCCTGATCCACCAAGTGGATTCAGAGCCGCCCCAGCAGAAAATTGAGCAAGGGGCGAGGACAAGGCGAGCCCCAAGTGGGCCTCTAGTTGGGTTGGCTGACGACCCAATCGCTTTAACTCGTGTCCGAGACCATACTTCATACTCTCCCGCGGAACCCATCGATGGGTGGCAGCCAGCTGCGCTCCGGGTCAGCGGACGACCCGGAGTCCGATACGGGATGAGTAAAGAAAGGTTTCTTATGGGTCGCCTCGGTAGTCGACGCCGACGGCGGATAGTCCACCGAGATCCCTTGGGAGGAATCTCCAAGTCCCACTCGGATTACCCGTTATTAGCTCCACGAGCACGGTGTTCAAGCCAAACATGGTAAACACGCGTTTGCTCACCCCCTTCAGGTCCCACACCTGCGGACGGGGTGTACACGTGGGACAGACAGCGGCCACTCCTCCCGTAGATAGCCTCACCAGATGACTCGGGACGGACGCCCTCAGCCTAGCTTCGGCATTAAACCAGCCTTATCAACACGTCGAGCTATGACGTAAAACTAGCACTCAGACACCAGAACCTCGCCTAAGACATCTAGTCATCCGCGCCGACCTAGGCGACATCGAGTTACGACGTAAAACTAGCACTCGGACACCAGAACCTCGCCTAAGGCATCTGGTCGTCCGCGCCGACCTAGGCGACGTTGAGCTACGACGTAAAACTAGCACTCGAACACCAGAACCTCGCCTAAGGTATCTGGTCGTCCGCGTCGACCAAGGCGATGTCGAGCTACGACGTAAAACTAGCACTCAGTCAGCAGAACCTGGCCCAAAGCACCTGGTCGTCCACGCCGACCGAGGCAAAAGTCGAGCCGGATCCCGCTGACCAAGTCGGTCAGGCTCTGCCTGCATGAGTAAAACCTCCCGATTGGCTCTCCCACCCACTGGGCTACTCACTGGAAGGCCACAAGACCCGGCCGAAACAACCACCAAGTTGGTCGGATTCACGACCTAGGCAAATCTCCCGGGGGCACCCGCCCGAAGCAGGCCGACCAAGTCAGTCGGATTTTGCCGACCAAGGTAAACCCCCGACCGCCTCTGACGAGCATACTCGGGGGCTCGGGGGCTACTGACGAATACTCATACCATGGGTACCCCCAGCGGCCCAGGAAGACGAATGGGCTGCCTCGAATCCAGCTTTAGCCCAAGGCCCCGCGGGGCCACAAAGGACTCTCGTCGCCAACCAAACCAACCAGGGGGCTGTCGAACACCCACCGTGGGTCGGACGCCCCGTCAGCCCCGACCAAGCCGACCTGGGGGCGGTCCGACCCCTGCCATGGGTCGGGCGCCCCACAAGCTCCGACCAAGCTAAGGCAATCTCCGCCAAAGGTAGGGTGCTAAACCGTCGCCGGTCGACCTCAAGTTGGCCACCTGCCCCGCGGACACGACGGCTCAGAGTGACTGTGCGAGGGCAGGTGGCTCCTTCCCAAGATGGCCAGGAGGTTGCCAAAGTCAAGCACCAGTCTCATCGTCTAGTCGTGCACAGTAGGAAGAAGCGCTCCCTCCCGAGGCAAGACCAGAGCCGAGCGCTAGGCGTCAGCACCTGACAAGCGCACAAAGGGTAGGTGCGCCACTTCCCGATGGAGCGGAAAACCAAGCCGCCCGATGTGTCTACTAACCCAGCATGGGATGAGCAAACGCCGGTCAGTCGCCAAGACCGAAGATCAGGACTCCTAGGGGTAGGACACCCCATCCTTTCTTTTCCGAATTCCCGTGTAACCTGCCCCCTCCGACTATATAAAGGGAAGCAGGATACTCAAGGAAGGGGGGCTTCACGAACGAACAGCTCTTACTTCTTTCACTCGCACAAAGTGCTCAAGGCCAGTCCTTAGCCCACGCTTGTAACACCGCGCAGTCCTCTGCGCCCGAAGCAATACAGAATCACCACATGAAATGGAATTAGGGACATTCGGCCCGAACTAGTATACATCTTGGGCTCCCCGAGTCTGACCATTCAAGGAGAGGGAACGCGCGACCCCTTGACTATAAATTTACTTGTCGGTATTCGAAACACCGACACAACTCTCCTATCTCCTCATAAATTTGTTGCCATGTCACCACTTTTGCCTATGTGGCATCTTATTTAATGAGAATGAAACTCCTATAAAACTTGCACTAAAAATGGCCTAAGAAATTTATGAGAAAAACAGGGAAGAATTAATACCGATAGATACATGCGATAATTATTAATTGTGCATTGAGTATGTTTCATTGGGCCCCAAGCTTTGTGTCACAGTTTAGGTAAGAAGGTTATTAATTGTGCATTGGCTGTAAGGATTCGGTGAGACTATCACAAAAGATATCAGAACAGTAGCATTGTTCGATGGCACGGTCTAATCCCGGACAGTTCTAAGTTATGTCATAGATGGCTCTTGATTAGAACTATATGTGATACTTGTATATCACAGACAATTCTTGCTAAGAATCGTTTGTCATATGTGTTTCACAGACGGTTTAAAAATCATCTGTAATGCATTGTTATTATCAACGATATATATATACGATTCACAAAACCATTTTAATGACTTTTTAGAACTGTTTGTGATGGCTATTTCTGTAGTATCATTTTTATATAGAAATATAATCTATACATGCTTCTTTCTTGTCCTAGCTTTGTGTTAACAAAAACTTTCTTGTTTCAAAGCTCACTTAAATTCTAGAGTCCATATTGCTGTCGTAACTAGATCAATATGTGTTTTGCTTTGAGTTATTTACCACAATGCGTGTTCATATTTTCATATTTTCCAACCTTTGTGGAGAGTGGAGGCACATTTGTGCTTTCCTTTCCTAGTTCTTTCAGACTTTGAGTCCTGTAGGTTGCCCTGCTTCAATTCTGGCATCAGCCCTCCAAACATGTGTCTTCTCAATTTGTTCTGAATTCTGATTAAACGTAGAATACAGACTTAACGATGGCTTGTAAGTATTAAAGATCTTGTTTGCACCAGATTTTGGAAATCACGGGAAAGATCGGCAGAATTGCATGAGTTTGGATAGTGTACGGAGCATATTTTGGAAAGTTTGGATAAAGTGCGGCTAGTACTTGGGAACAAGAGTCCAGTTAGGAAACTATAGCCGACTCGGATTGTGTTGTCGTAACTGAACAGGACTCGGATCGGCTGACGGGTAGATAAGGCGTGCAAGGGCTGCTTGAAGAAGGGAGACACAACAAATCACATCTGCCAGTTTTTCGTTTCTTGTAGCTCTTAGTCTTTTAACATTGTAATTCCCTTTTGTAAGTCGATATCGATCAAATAAAGTTGCGTATCACCGATTGTTTGGTCATCATCGATTTCTTCGGGTTTGATTTATTCTGTCTTGTTGCGCATCGCCTTTTCAGAATCGATCTACCTTTGTCCTTCTTATTAGCCTTGATCGGTTAACCTGTTTACCTTTTAATCGGTCTCTGACTGATTGTGCTTCAGCCAATTCGCCTATAAGGATCGGCTTAGATCGAATTTCACAATTTTTTCCTTATCGATTGTAGGGTCAAATCGATTGGCACGCTTCACACTTGAACCCGGCGTTCGTCTGGTGTGTTGCAAGCTAGAAACCCTACGTCACATTTTTGGTGTCAACACATTTTGGCACGACTGGGGACCAGATCGAACAATGATCGCAGTAAATCTATCGCGCCACCGACGCGTGTCCACCGGGTTATAATCGTCCCCACTTTGGATGATCTAACTCCTGAGCAGCGCAAAGAGATTGAAGATTGGAAAGCCGCCCTGGAAGAGTTGATGTTGGGTTGTTATCAAAAAACCTGACGAGGAGTTACACAGAAGATGGCGCTTCCGACATTGAATCCCCTTGGTGAAGCTGGCGTCACATCGAATCCGGTAAGCCGATATATGCCAGCTCAAGTCGAGTTATCTGTTATGATTGAGCAATCTGTGCATTATGCATTAATCAATTAGTCATCGGCCTTGGTTACGACCTTGAAGCCGATGATAGAAAATAGCGTAAAAACTATTGCACAAGAGTTGGCATCGTCTGGAGGGTTATTAGATCCATTGCAGCCACTCCCAACATATCCGATGTACTATGTGGCACCAAATGTCAGCACGATAAAGGTGTCGGCACCTGCACCCTCGCTAATGCCGACTCAACCCAATCGTGGTTGGCACCAAAGCAAATTCTCGCCAAGCCCGCTTGCTCATTATCATGCATATATTGACGCCAAGTTGATACAGTAACCTACCCCATCGGCGCCGTGGACTACCTACGCCCAATACGGCTTCTCAGCCGATTGATTTAGATAGAGGCTACAAACCCCAAGTACCAATCGCGGTTAGGAATCCGGCTCCACATAGGGTAGTCTCATATGCAGAGCCGTTCGCTCCATTGCCTGAGGTCCCGGCTATCAGAGCCGACGGGTGTGAGTCATGGCAGCACCAAGATTCGGTGGTAGAGCCGACCGACCGAGTTTGCACTCGGGGGGCAGGACACTATTCATCATGACTAGCCCAACCCTAATCCCACATCGGCCAATAACATTAATTGGGTTGATCAAATTTCTATGGTTTTAAGGGATCAATTCGGACTACAACCCAAAGGAAAAACGATCGGCTATAGAAAGCCGTACCCAGATTATATTGACCGCATGCTATACCCTCATAATTACAGGATTCCTGATTTTGCAAAATTTTCAGGGGATGATTCGGTCACCACCTTAGAGCATGTTGGGCGGTTTATCGCCCAGTGCAGTGAGGTAGCTCAGTCCGATGGCTTGAAAATTAGACTTTTTCCTCTGTCATTATCAGGAACTGCTTTTACTTGGTTCACGAATCTGCCTCCAAATTTGATCCATTTTTGGAACGATTTGGAGAGCCGATTTCATGAGTACTTTTTCTCTGGTAGTCTAGAACTAAGAATTTCGGATCTAAGTGCTGTCCGGCAGAAATTTGGTGAATCAGCTTCTGATTATATTAGGAGATTTAGAGAAGTGCGAAATCGTTGCTTCAGTGTAGTGTTGCCTGATAATCAACTAGCCGATTTAGCATTTCAAGGGCTGATTCCTCCGCTCAAGGAAAAATTTGCAGGACAAGAGTTTACAGACTTAAGTCATCTGCTTCATCATTTATCGGCACAGGAAAGCCGATATCTAAGTAAAGAATTCAAAGATAAAATTAGGCTAAATAGAAATGGTAAAGATAAGGCCAAAGTAAATATGGTTGACTGTAGTTCCAGTGAAAATTCCGAGGATGAGGCAGACGTGAATATAGCCAAATGGATAAAGGGTTCCAAGAAACCACTTATCTGCTCATGGCTCAAACCGACGAGAAGCAAGTCAGAGGTTAAGTACGCTTTTGACGTATCAAAGTGTGACCGCATATTTGATATGCTATTGCAAGAAAAGATGATACGACTACCAGAGGGACACACTATACCATCGGCTGATGAGATCAAAAAGCGACGATATTGTAAGTGGCATCATTCTTTTTCTCATAATACTAATGATTGTAACATCTTTCGACAACAGATACAAGTAGCCATTGAAGACGGTCGGCTCAAAGTCGCAGAAGAGCCGGCCATGGAAGTTGATATTAATCCCTTCCCAATAAACATGGTTCAATGTTCCGGCAAAGGAAAGGAAATTGTCGACGAAATACCTAAAACAACGCGGCAAGTCAACATACAATCTAGCTCAAAAGGAGAGACTCTGAAGATAACGATCGGCACACTCCAGATAGATGCCGATCAGGATGGAAGAAATTCAAGGACGGTGAAACCAAAAGGAGAGTTACAAGTTGGGCGATGGTACAAAGCCGAGCGGTCTCCACCTTGGAAACCAGTATTCAAGCCTAAACCAACTTTCTCACAATTACTTGAGAAATATGAGAGGATAAGTTATCGGCAAAAATGGCAGTCTCGCCGGCCAGATAACTTGCATCGGTCAAACAAATGTGTTTCGCCGATAATTTGCATCGGCCAAACAAATAAGTGTTTCGCCAGATAATCAGACGCCAAACAACATAGAAAGAGCTCATCAGAGGTGCCCCTTTTGGCAATTTTGTTGGGAAAGGGGTGTGGCGTTACCTTATCCAAGATCATGCCCCATGGAACATTACCCACAGAGAGATTGGCCAAGGCAACCGGTAAGAGAGCGCCTATCTGGTATAGTACCGGATCAGACTGAGTCAGGGCATAGAAAGCCGGTAAAGGAAAGGCTGGGTACGCTGAAACAAGACAAGGAAGTTGAACCTACGGAGAATTTGGCTGGTAAAATTCGCAAGCCGATTGAACCTAAGCCTAGGTGGTGCCCGACAGGACTTAACCGATCTCAACGAAGACGGCTTCAGCGTCTAAGGACGCAGGAGATGAGGGAGGCTGAAGAAGAAAAACAAAGAGATGAGGCGTTCAATGAATTACGGCCAGTGAAGCTTGTCAAAAAGGAATGGATGAGAAAAGGGCAAGCCGATGATGAGTCGGATTCCTCAGATGATTTGCTGTCGCCAATGATCTGCGATGATACTCCTCCCATGGATATCAACATCGAATTAAAACTGAATCGGCTAAAGATACATTCGCTCAACTGTGCTTGGGTGCATTGGATGCTGTGTTTGAAAAACCACAAGATCCTCATCGGCACTTAAAGCCGTTGTACTTGAAAGGCTATATCAACGGAAAGCCGATATCCAGGATGTTAGTAGATGGGGGAGCCACTGTTAATCTACTGCCATTCACTACTTGAAAGAAATTAGGTAAGACCGACGAAGATCTTATTAAGACAAACATGGTATTAAATGATTTCACAGGTGATCCTATTGAAGCAAAAGGAGTAATGGTTACGGAGTTAACCGTAGGCAGCAAAACTTTGCCGACCGCATTTTTTGTGATTGAAGCTAAAGGAAATTACAGTGTGCTCCTTGGACGAGATTGATACATGCCAATTGCTGATATCACAACCATGCACCAAATTTCTTGTGCAATGGAACGGAGATGAAGTTGAAGTCGCCTCAACCGATACATCACTCATATTGCTATGGCTAGTTCCGATGCGAATTGGCCGCATGAAGAGGCCGAGTGCATATCAGGTAAGACATTGGACGATTGCGACTTCATATGCATTGGTAAGTCAGGGTTGATGCCGATCAGTGTTAAGCAAGGCACATTTGATTGGGCAAACGAAGTCTTAAGAAGATGGGGTCAGAAATAATCCGAGTATTTTAAGATAAAGCAAGGAGCTATCGGCATGCGATGAATTCTTGTGAAGCAATCGAAGACTTTCAGAATGAAAAATTGGGTCAAGGTTTCACTTCACGATATGCTTGAAGAAGTCGATATAGGAGAAGGCGATAGAAAAGACCAACCTTGTAAGTGCAAAGTTAGGGCTAGAGTACAAAAACAAGTTGGTCGAAATACTTAGGAATTATAGGGATTGTTTCTACCGGGAATACTATGAGATGCCCGGATTAAACCGACAATTAGTAGAACATCACCGCTTATAAAACCGTAGTATCGGCCATATAAGCAATCTCTCAGATTTTAACCCGAAACTGCATAATGTGATAAAAGAGGAAATTGAAAGATTACTGGAGGCCAAGTTCATAAGGCCTTGCCGATATATTGAATGGGTGTCTAATATCGTTCCTGTCATGAAAAAGAACGGTAATCTTCGGGTATGTGTCGATTTCAGGGACTTGAATAAAGCCACGCCAAAAGACAAGTACCCAATGCCTATAGCCGATATGCTTATCGATGCTGCTTCAGGTAACAAGATTATTAGCTTTCTTGATGGAAATGCCGGGTATAACCAGATATTCATGGCAGAAGCCGATGTCCCCAAAACTGCCTTCAGATGTCCCGGTGCAATAGGTTTGTATGAATGGGCAGTAATGACATTCGGCCTGAAAAATGCAGGTGCTACTTATCAACGTGCAATGAATTTGATTTTTCACGATCTAATCGGCCACATTGTTGAAATATACATCGATGATGTGGTGGTGAAGTCTAAAGATGATTGGCAAGATCCGCCGATGAAAGAGTGTTCCAGAACACAAGGGCTCATGGGTTAAAGATGAACCCCTTAAAGTGTGCGTTTGGTGTGCCTACCGCCGCCTCGGTTTCATGGTTCATCAGAGAGGTATTGAAGTCAACTAGGCGAGGGTCAAGGCCATAATGAATACTAAACCGCCGACATGCAAAAACGAATTGCAAAAGCTGATCGGCAAAACCAATTATTTACGACGATTTATTTTAAATCTGTCCGGTCGGATTCAAGCTTTTACACCGTTGCTGAAATTAAAAGATCAAAAGGACATCGTATGGGGAGCCGATTAGCAAAAAGCATTTGATGATATAAAGCAGTACTTAGCATCTCCGCCAGTCCTGGCTGCACCACAGAAGGGAATCCCATTCAAGTTGTATGTGTCGGCTGAAAATGAGACCATCGGGGCAGTATTGACGCAAGAAGTCAATGGCAAAGAGTGGGTAATATTCTATTTAAGCTGACGACTCTTGGAAGCTGAAGCCAGGTACCCTTCGGTAGAAAAGTTATGCTTATCATTATACTTTGCTTGTACAAAATTAAAACATTATATATTGGCATCAACCTGCATCGTAGTATGTAGAGCCGATATTGTCAAATATATGCTGTCTGCACCTATCTTGAGAGGACGACTTGGGAAATGGGCTTACGCTCTGACCGAGTTTGATCTACAGTATGAACCGGCTAAAGCCATTAAAGGACAAGTAATAGCCGATTTCATTACGGGACGTGATACCATGGCAAGAATGGTTGATGTAGCTCCATGGTAGTTGTATTTTGATGGATCGGTTTGTCAAGAAGGGAGTGGAATAGGCATTGTGTTGGTTTCGCCAAAAGGGCATAGCATTGAGTTCGCATATCGGCTTAAGAACCGATGCTCTAATAATCAGGCCGAGTATGAAGCATTGCTCAAGGGGCTCCAAATTATTAGAGAGTATCGAGCAAATAACATGGAAGCATATGGTGACTCATTATTGGTGGTTCAAAGAAATTAAAGGAGGATTTAGATGCAATGATGAGATATCACAAAATATTTGGAGCGTTGCCTTGGTATTATCAAGACTTTCACGCTGCTCAGACGCCTATGTGCCCAGGGAAATGAATGACAAAGCCAATATGTTGGCTCAAGCAGCATCAGGCTATAAGGAGTACAGCCGATATGAAACATTTGACTTGATTGACAAAGCAGTGCGTGTGTTGATAACGCCGATTGGAGAACAAAGATAAAAGCGTACCTAATGGACCCATCCAGGCCTACTGCACACAAAATTTGGCAGCAAGCATTGAAGTATGTTGTGTTGGAAGGGGAATTATACTATCGGACAATGGAAGGATTGCTTTTGAGATGTTTAGGCGATGAAGAAGCAAAAGTGGCTATGGGTGAAGTTCACGAAGCAATTTGCGGTGCACACCAATCGGCTCACAAAATGAAGTGGATCCTAAGACGAACTGGGTACTTTTGGCCGACAATGTTAGAAGATTGTTTCAAGTATTATAAAGGGTGCCAAAATTGTCAGAAGTTTGGAAATGTGCAACTTGCGCCAGCATCGGCTTTACATCCGATTATTAAGTCATGGCCGTTTAGAGGATGGGGGATAGATGTAACCGGCCAAATATTTCCAGCATCAAGCAAAGGCCATAAGTTTATTCTCACAGCCACAGATTATTTTTCAAAATGGGTAGAAGCCATTCCACTCAAGAAGGTCACCAGTGTAGAAGCTATTGGCTTCATCAATGAACACATTATCCATCGGTTCGGTATCCCTCAGACTATTACGACCGATCAAGGAACTGTGTTCATGTCGAACGAGTTTAGAAGCTTCGCATAAAGTTTGGGTATCAAGTTGCTTAATTCGTCACCATGTTACGCTCAGGCTAACGGACAAGCCGAATCATCCAACAAAACTTTGATCAAACTAATTAAAAGGAAAATCGACAAAAAAACCAAGGCATTGGCATACTACGTTGTCAGAATCTCTATGGGCGTATCGGCTAGCATATCAAGGAGCAACTAAGTTGTCGTCATATCAATTGGTATACGGCCAAGAAGCCGTATTACCCGTAGAGATCAATATAAACTCGATGAGAATAGCAAGACAAAGTAATTTATTGGCTGACGAATATAAAGATTTGATGTTGTACAATTTGGATGACCTGGCGGAGCTAAGGTTGATCACACTAGATCGGCTTGAAAATAACAAAAGAAGAGTTGCGAGAGCTTACAACAAAAAAGTCGTGCCTAAATCATTTAGTGAGGCCGATTTGGTCTGGAAAACAATACTGCCGATCGGCTCTAAAGATAATCGATTTGGCAAGTGGTCGCCAACATGGGAAGGACCTTACAAAGTAAATCGGCTTGTTGGCGGGAACGCGTATATACTTGAGACGCTAGAGGGTACCGTGTTGCCAAAAATGATCAATGGAAAATACTTAAAGAGGTACTACCCTAGTGTATGGATCGGCGCGTGAATAGTTGAAGAGAATAATGCGAAAATTTCGAAAAGGATAAATATAATCGGTTAAACAGCCGATTAGGCACATTACAAAGTAGCAAAAGTATAATGCAAAGTATCGTTTCAAACAAAACTACATAAAGTTACAGGCCCGATCCAGGAAGTCTGGCCCCTAGAGCCGATAATGCCGCTGCTGCCTTTGCGAGTGCATCTTGGATCCCGTCCATCGTCTTCTGATCGGATTGTGCATTGCCAGGCATAGGAACTATCTTGGTCGATTGCTCCTTAACTCTGGCAACAGCTTGGCCGATGTTTTTCTTCTGCTCGAAGAGGGAAGCCGCTTTGGCCGACACTTGCGCCTACTCTTCGGCCAGTTGACTTTGAGGCTTGGCCAGTTCTTCTTCAAGCTGTTTTTTGGCCGATTCCAACTGGAGGATCTGGGCCTTAGTTGACTTCAGAGAAGAAGCATCTTTGTCAAAATTTTGCTTCATCTGCTTTGCCTCGGCCACCAACCAATCCAGTAGTTGGCGATCGGCTTGTTGAGCCTCTCGTTGAGCGATGCGCGCACGGGCGGCCTCCACTTCCACCCTCTGATCGTCCAAATGACACACTCCCAAAAGTGCCCTCATAGTGTCAGGGGGAAGATCGGCTTCGACTGCAGCCATGGCATCCCTTAGCGGCTGAGTGTTGGCAAGAAGTTCAGCTTCGGGCTGGCAGACTTCATGGAAAAGCCGATTTAATTTCTGCTGCATGTTGGGCTCGATGATCGATCAAGTCGATGCCTTCAGAGAAACGTCGATGATAGTGCGGATATCAGCAACATAATCGTCTGAAGCCATCACTTCTGGGTCATCTAGCTCGTCCAAAGTAAAGCCGAGCAAGTTAGTAGGGTCGGCTAATTCTTCTAGGACGGGCGCGAGGGGAGTTGGTTGAGGCGATGAAGCAAGAGGGAAGTCAGGCCGAGGAGAAGGTATCGGATGTTGGCAGCAGATCGCCTCAAGGTCGGCCAAGATATCGCCGCTGTACGTATGTTGTCACCGAAAGAAAATGCTTCGAAGATCAAGAATGTTTCAAAACAAGAACTTCCTTTTCGACGAAAAAGTTAATACAGTGATGAAAGAATTTACCTCTACATAGGCCGATGCGTGAGGGGAGCTCTCAACGCTCTGTTCTGTGCGTTTTTATCGCCGGGCTGGAGCTTTCGTCGACTTGGGTTTCTCTACAAAGTTGAATGATGGAATGTCAGCAATAGAACAAGCAATTATAGGCTCAAAATGCTTACAATTATCGGCTCAAAATACTTACTTGGGAGCCGACCTTTTTCGAGTTCCGACAGAGATGAACTCTAAATGCGGAGGTTACCGGAGGAATAGCCAGTCAGGCCAGTCATTTGATGCGGCCTCTTCCCTTTGGACCCACCAGCCGATGGGTCCACGGCGGCTTTATTGCCAACTGCAGCATCCTGAAAAAGGGAAAGAAAAAGTTTAGTGATCGGAAAATGGACCTAAAAACTAAGAACAAATCTGAAGGAAATAAGCTGATACCTCTACGGCTACGGATGAGTTAGTATAACCCGATGAGCTGGAAGAGTCTGAACTATCTTCACTAGAACCACTACTGCTGGTAGAAGAGGCTACTGTCGGCTCATGGAAATCCGGTAAGAACTTCTCTATAATGGCCGATGGTGTGCGATCCAAGTAGAGAGCTTCTGACACAGGTGCCCACCAAGCGGAGAATTGGCTAGCTCGGTGAGAATTCAAAAAGAAGTTTGGTAAACTGATAACTTGGAATTCGTCGGCTATCTCTGAAACTTTCTCAGCCACTGTTGCATTTGTCACCCGAGTCCTGGGCTGAAGGCGATCAAGGAGTGGCAAACAAGGTAACACTTGACCGAAACCTAATTGGCGGGCATACACCAAGGGATGGTAAAACTCGTACGACGACTGAAATGTCCTGTTGCGGGAATTCAAGCCGACGTGAAGAATGCAGAGAGAGATGAAGATCCGATACAACTCTAATGTCGATTCTGGCATCAAGGAGCTATCAGCATCTAGATGAAGGAATGAGGGCCATTGGAAATCGGCTTCATTATTGTAAGGAAAGAAGTCCTGTTGACCAAAAGCCGTGTTATCCAAGTTTAGGAAGAATGACAGGTATTTCTTAAAATCGACTGGGGTAATTTTGGTGTCACCACTGGAGCACATTACAAGTCTCTCCCCGTGCAATCGACTAGTTCTGTATTGTGGAGTGGCACCTTCAGGATAGTCTTCGCGAGGAAAGGCTGAGTCCTCCAGAGGCTCTGAGATTAGTGATCGGCTGAAAATGCTGTAAAGCCATAGTTGGATAAACCATAATGAGCCACCTATGTTGCTAACAACAAACTGAGCAAACCCGGAGAAAAGCCGACTTCTAATGACATGCATCATCTAGTAAACAGCTCCAAGAAGCATCTTTCCTAGCACTACAAGAAACAGGAAAAAATTCGTGGGCCAAAAACCCATGAATTTAGGCCAAAACCCACGAATTTAAGTTAAATTGTGGGCAAACCGTCAATTTATTTCACGAATTTAACTCGATTTAATTTAATCAATTAAATTGTGGGTACCCACAATTTAAATTAAATTGTGGGTTCTCGAAAAACCCACTAATTTAATCATAAATTGTGGGTTGAAAAACCCACAATTTAGTCATAAATTGTGGTCGAAAAACCCACAATTTAGTCATTAAATTGTGGGCTCAAAACCCATTTATTTAACAAATATAAAAATTGTAATGAAAAACCCACTAATTTAACTCATAAATTGTGGGTTTTAAATGGCTCACAATTTAGTCATTATTCATACAAAAAATTGTGGCCCAGAGAGCGATCTCGCCCATTTCTACAAATGTATCCAAAATATATATAAGGCAATGACCTAGATCAAGAATAACCTAATGTGGGCTAACGGCCAACCTAATGTGGGCTAACTTCAACACATCGCAACTAGGCCAACCTTTAACTAATGTGGGCTATTCAGTCTCGCCCTCATGAGGCCCAAGCCTCCTATTTTCAAGGCGACGGGCCTCCGCCTCCGCCTCGATGGTTAGCCTTCTTCTAATTTGGATCATAATTCAACGAAAACTAAGTCACCAAATATACAAAATTTCGCATAACCTCTCTAGTAAATAGGACATCCACTCAGCAGACAAAAAACATTTGCAATTATAATATATATATATATATATATATATATCAATCTCACAAACCAAAAGAAGACATTCTAGCAGATCCTTAGATAATCAATCACACATCCAACGGCAATTTGTAAACTACACAATGATAGATCATGAAGGAGTTCTTTGAAGAATAAGCAAGGATTAAGGACAAGTTTTAAAATAATAGATCTTAGAAGAAATTTTTATGTACCATATATTTCCATGCTTCCTATTTTTTCCTTCCAACTGTCCATGAAGTTATTTATCCTTTTTATAACAAGTTAACAACAGATGTGGATATACGAGTGTATACTTCATCGGATGAGAAAAACAATGATGACAATATACTCACTTGTAAGTTATGGTTGTCCCCGATAATAAGTGGTTGGTGATTTACCCCAAGTAGAAGATACATTTGCATAATTGGCAATACAAATTCTTTTAGAAGCCACAATGATTTGCACCTGCTCACAATGCTCCACTTTTACCACCTAAGCAAGAAACTTTTTAGGCTAACAAGTAGATAAGTGATGTAAACTCATTTCAAAGATGTGGATCATATAGAATAAAACTATACTTGAAAAAGCAAGCATTAGAATATAGAAATAAATTGTCTTAGGAATCTTATATGGTTACCAGATGTGTTCAATTTGAAATATAAATATAACATGGATTGTAAAATTGTGCATACATACCTTACCAATAGCACCAAGAACAATAGTAGCATCGTAACAACCATAGACAGAGCGTATTTCAGAGGGGCTAGTATGTAGATAATGAATCATGGCGCTTCAAAACCTACAAAAAGCGCTTTATGTTATTAATAGTAGTCCGACAAAATCTCAATTTTGAAATTCCATCGTGGAACCGATAATTGCTTCTACTTAAAAACTACAAAAAGAGATTTGAACGTCCAAGCAAAACAATCTTCAAAGTGCCTCTCAATATTCATTGTCCACTACTAAAAACTAATATAGGCATTACCTTTATTGAATGCCTATATTTGTGACAACATCGGACCATTGTCACATCAGATCGATACACTCAATTTTGTATTTGTTCGTTTGCTTTGTCGAGATTTTTCTTCTTTTTCAGATATTCCAACGAAGAAGCTATATTCGCAGAATCCAATCATGAACCCGAGCAAAGCAGAACAGGAGCAACGGGCATGTCTGGATCAAAATTTGCAAAAAGGTAGTCCGCTGGCTTAAAGGAGTTCCTTCAGAGAACTGCAATAAAAATGCAAGGTGCTCAAACGCTCCATTGTCAATACCTACATATAAAGCAATTCAAATGACAGCTTAGGGTCTAGGAGTCTTCGAGTAAGAATATCACAAAGCAATGCATCCAAGGTTTCTTTCATCGAGTAGTAGTATTATATGGCGATAATGTGCATTATTGTGTTCAAAGAACAATACACAAATATGGATCATGTGCATCAAGATCTTTGTTTGGTGTGAACTAGCTCATTGTATAATCTAAGATCCTATTAATCGAAAAAGCATTTCATTTCACAAAGTAGTCTATAAATCTATTTCATTATCTGTACTTCCTAAAACCACCAATGTGTAGCTACCTTATCCTGAACTGCAAGCAGGAATAGATTGTCTTATTCATCCTTATTTTTGTTCAACACACAATGGTGATCCTTGTCATTCCTTTATTTGTTTGATGAGGTTTTGATGTACATGTTATTATTTACACTAATTCAAAGAAGAGCATTGGGCATCGGGCAGGAGTTGCCCCAAAGTAGTTTCTGCCTTTTTGAACTCAATTATCAATATAAATGGGCAAAATTCATAACTAATAGTAGGGAGTTTAAAAATTACATTTTAAACATAAAGATTGTATTGCCAGGAAACCAAGCATTACTTAGTAGTTATAATCGTTATCTACTACACGCACTTGCCAGCTTCTAGTGCTAGAAAATCTCATGTTTAAGATCCTAAACGATGCTCATGTACCGCCAACTAGAAAATCATGCACCTACTCCAATCATAACCTTATAATCTCCTCCCGATGGGATTTTCTACCTTACGGCATTACTTAATGCACAAACCAGACTAGAATCAAAGTCGTGGATTCGTATGTACAGCCACCTACAAGAATGACTGAAATTAAGGAGAAAACATGATATAATTTTCTTTTCAGTTATCAATGGCAGAGCACATAAATACAGTTATAGTTTTGAAGTGGCCTCTATATAAACACATTATACAGTCATCATTAATAAGGGCAACTCCAACTATAAGCATGCACATGAACATTCCGAATAAAGCTCACTAGCCACAAGAGCATCAATCATGACTAAAGTGAGCATGTTAGCGAATAGTTTAGTATGTCAAAATCATGAAATTAGAATGCATGCTCAAGAGGGGAAGAAAAAGAATCTGCAGACACAATCACAAGATTAATTCAACTGTTCCTTGCAATATTACCTCTACTAAAAGATTGAATCCAACCTTTTAACTCTTTAAAACCGGTTTAAAACTAAGTCACCGAAATATACAAAATTTCGGCATGACCTCTCTAGTAAATAGGACATCCACTCAGCAGACAAAAAAGCATTTGCAGCTATAATATATATATATATATCAATCTCTCAAACCAAAAGAAGACATTCTAGCAGATCCTTAGATAATCAATCACACATCCAACGGCACTTTTAGGATGATAATGAATCACACATCCATGTTCTACCTCAGAGATTCACACGGCACTTTTAGGATAGATAATCAATCAAACAATATAATCCATGTTCTACCTCGGAGAACTGCATCATCAACACTACTAATTCTTCTGAATGTATTACGGGTAAAGTCATTACTTGCCGATGCCGTTTATCTCCAGAAGTTCTTTTGTTCTTGGCATTCGGCTGTTGAACAGTCTTATTAATCTGTGGAACTGATGATTCATCAAGTTTCCCCATCTTAGGTGCCTTTTCAGGAGTGGGGAACCTGCAAAATAACAAAATAAAGCAATTAGCGACTTTTCATTATTCAAAGATCTGCATAATATTCAGACTAAACAAAGCAATCTAGTATGTTGTAATATCCTCACTTAGCTTTTAAAGCTCAAGTTTCCAAAGTCACAATCATAAAGATATTTGACATATTCTATATTCAGTTCTACAGCATCAAGATGGATTATTGAGAAGAATTTGTTTTACACACAGGATTTAGATTCACACAGAGAGGGGGGGGGTTTGGAGGAGGTACACAGCTGTCCACTTACCAACTGCCTAGCTATCATAGTCACATCTTTCTCAATCCATGTCAGTTCTTTCAAGCAATTATCACATGTTTTTGCACAATGTCAAGGATCAAACATCTCTCCAAAGTGGATCAGTTGTAGTAGGCGTCTGCAGTCCACATCATTTTCACAGTAAATAACCTATAGAAAGAGAAAATATGACAAGCTAAGATGCTTTCCAAACTACAACGCAACAAGAAGCATGCATGTAGAATTATATATACCATGCGCAAGAGATTCTCCTTATGTGTTTCAAGTGCTTGCTCATGTGAAGACGAAGAGCCTCCTCGTGGTGCTGATGCGATTTGTTCTACAACTCCTTGTGTAAGCATGTGTTTGACATGAATCTACATAGTTTTGCAAGACAATTACTTGTTTATGATGAGAACTGTGCTTCCATTTTAAGTATACTTGTCTGATAAATACCACAATTTAGAAGTATACACATCTATGAAGAAGTAGGTGCACATTAAGAGCTAATGGTGGACAACAGCTACACTAGCTTAAAATTAAGTCACCGAAATTTAGAAAATTTCGGCATGACCTCTCTAGACAGTAGGACATCCACTCAGCAGACAAAAAAAAACAATTGCAGTTATGATATCATTCTAGCAGGTCCTTAGTTAATCAATCACATATACAACAGAATTTAATAAGTACACCACGACGAGCGACATATTACAACCATAATCAATACAACCAGGCTTTACGAATCAATTAAATGGTTTGATGCAAACGTGAATGTGCTACTACCCCCTTCCATGCATGTCGATTTTAAGGTACCTGCAACAACACAACAACAAGCGTGAGTCGATGACTCAGCAAAGTACACGAGAATAGCAATTCCAATATCATAAGTAAAACAAAAGCTTGACCATAAGAGCAAGTCATACAATGAAATAGCATCCGGACAATAGCAAGCATCATGATCAATATGCTAGACAACAGATACTTAAGTAAACACATACACATCGCAAGAACAAGGAATGAGAGTGTATAGATTCCGATAGTAAACCATTTCTACTCACAGCTAAACATGTTTTCATTCGAACGGATTCATTTACAATGCATTTCGGAGACCAATCCAGCATGGGCATTTGGGGTGATTACGAAGTCAAGTTTTCATGCAAATAAATTAATTTCAATTAAACGACCAAACTTGTTTTGAGTTGACATACATATCTTTACTAATCACAATATGGAAAGATTTAATACCTCAAGCAAGCAAGATTAATCATCGGACAAATACTAAGTCACCGAATATACAAAATTTCGCATGACCTCTCTAGTAAATAGGACATCCACTCAAATAGACAAAAAAATATTTGCAGTTATAATATATATATATATATATATATATATCAATCTCTTCAACCAAAAGAATTCCATTTTTTCATTGGCAAATAGGCCCCTTCCTTAAAATCATTATTTAAGGTACAATGATCTATTTGCAAAATTAACAAAGACAATAATAAGGTATTTCCATTAATTTCTTCCTAGATATTTACTGGCTATCATGTGTGTGTTGCTTTCATGTTCAGATGCACACATACCAAGTAATAAATTTCTAAAATGAGAAACTACCTGTTGAAAAGTTGTATATTGATGAAAGAGAATAGCTGAGTAATCGCTTTACGATAAAGAAGGATGGCACCGCAGCAGACACAAATAAGGTTATTTAACTCACTTGGACAAAGCTATCAAATCCTCAATTGATTAATCACCCAAAGGTGTCGACAAAAACTCAAAAATGTTTCATCATAAAGAATAAATTTAGCAAATGAATCCATACATGGATACAATGTAGAGTTGTAGTCTCATCAAATGATATCAAGAACTCACCATTACAATTAACATTTATCGTACCACAACAAAAAGGCAAGAATAAATTCTATAATTTCATGAGGAAATGCGACATTTGAATCCTTGCATCCAAAGAAGAAATCTTAAGAGTGAAAATGTCAAATATTGCTTTTGTTCCATAGGAGCATGTGAAAAGCCATACCACACATGATTGTAGAAAGAGGGAGCATATAAACCGCATTGCCAACCGACGATCGCATGCTAATGAAGCCGCCACCGAGGATAGAAGATCCTCATATCAATTTGCAACCAATTCAATGCGGAATGCATTTATACGTATTCTTGCCAGTACATTGATGTACCATTCTTTGGTCAAAACTAATTTTGCCAAAGAAAATTAACAGGGAAAATGAGGTTCAAATAAGTACTGGATGCATTTATATGTATTTTGGTCAAGAGAAAATGGTCTACTTGACAAAATTATTCGTGAAAGTGGGTACTGAATTTATCCACTGAATTCAACCAATCACAATGCCTGATACATAGCTACTGTTCAAATCTACATATGAACCAGATGGTTTTCCGTGTAAATTTTTCTTGGTACTGTATTTGGATTTCATATTTTATTTATAATTTCACTAAATCCTCTCATTTTTATGCCAAGTAATAGATAGCAGTCAACAAGTACAACATGCAAAATCAAATCATTCTCATGAAAACCTAGCTAGGCATTTCATCAAACACCATGTGGGCAAGCTAATTCCCCCCCAAATTTATACCTCAAAGCTTTTTCCATGGAGGAAGGAGGGGGTGGGGGAGAGACTGGAGGAGGCGCTGGCCGGAGGAGGCGCTGGAGGAAGCGTCGGCCGGCTGCTGCTGCTGCTCTGCCGCTGGTGCTATCTTTGCTCGCCTCGACAGGGAGAAAGAGAGGGCGCCACATCGTCGCCGGATGTCGGTGCCGCCTCCTGCCGACAATCTTCTGTTCGCACAGCAGAGGGGGCGACGGCACCAGGCGCTGGAGGGGTGAGGCGCGGCGCTGGGGAGGCCGAGGTGCCGCCGCGGAGGGGAGTTGTGGCGGCGACAAGGCGGGAGGGAGGAGAGTCGGCTGGGAACGGCGCAGGAGGAGACGCCACCGAACTGGGAACGGCAAGCGGTGGAGAGGATCGAGCTGGGCGAGGGCGATGGCGCGATCGGACGGGCGAGGCGGGCGCGCAAGTGAGAGGATCGAGAGGGCGCCTGCCAGTGAGAGGAGCTGTGAGAGAGAGAGAGAGAGAGACGCCGGTTATTAAATTCCTACCCAGTAAATTCGTGAGTTTTTTAGCTCACGAATTTAGGTAAATTCGTGGGTACTGTACAAACCGACGAATTTAAATATATAAATTCGTGGGTTTTTTTTAGGCCCACAAATTTAATTAAATACGTGGGTTTTTTGCAAACCGACGAATTTAAATATATAAATTCGTGGGTTTTTTTTTTGCCCACGAATTTATAAAAACCCACGAATTTTTCACTGTTTCTTGTAGTGTAGAGCAAACCGACGACTATCTACCAGCTGTTCTGCCACAAACTGGTATACTTGAGTCGGCCCAAGAGAAGCTTCGCAGAACAGAAATCTTTCTAACCATAGATTAAGGAAAGCCGCATGTTCTTCATCCGATACTAGTCCATTCACTTTGTTGTTGTGCTGGATATATTTCGACCACCCTTCGCCTTTTGATCGAATTAATTTGTATTTTGGCTTGCCACTAAAAGCCGATATCTGGTCTCCATCTGGTCTAAGGCAACATAGCTCGGCTACATCCAGAAGGGTTGGGCCGATGGGGCCAATCCGGAATAGAAAAGCATTAAAGGTATCTGACCAAAAATAGCAGGCCGTGGCCACCAAGGGCTCATTGGCTTCTAGG
Organism: Guadua angustifolia; assembly: GCA_036346375.1. Taxonomy (NCBI): domain Eukaryota; kingdom Viridiplantae; phylum Streptophyta; class Magnoliopsida; order Poales; family Poaceae; genus Guadua; species Guadua angustifolia. The sequence goes on along the minus strand of JAYEVE010000286.1, from coordinate 660,761 downwards.
TTCGTTAAACTTAAGGGGAGGCACTCGGCTATACCCATTCTCTCCCATTCCTCTTTTTTCTGAACCGACACTCTAATGTACCAGAGCTGTCGGCCAAGCTCTAAAACTTTTTCCCCATTCTGTTATATTATAACCTTGAGCCGATAAAGGGAGTCTAGGGATTTCTTCATTAATAACTGTATCGGCAGTTAGGTTCTCTACCGGTCCTAGATAATACTGATCATCGCTTTCTGGGATTGGGATGAATACCTGTAGTGACCCCCATTTTTACATAAAATGCAAAAATGAAAATCTCATGTGCACACAGTACTAGTCCCTGGATTAGTAGCTAGTACGCACATTTTCAACAATTGATATCACATCCATACTCTTTATTACAAATAATAATAGTAATTTATACAATAGAATCTTACAATTCGGAGTATTACAGCGGAAAGAGTCAAAAATCTTGTAGTGTGCCCATCCAACCCTCATGCAACTGACAAGGCATAATCCCTAGAAAAACTCGTTAACATTCCCGAATCCTGCGTCAAATAAGTTTCGTCGAGCTATTCCGATTCTTCACCTAAAAACCACGAATAAGCAAGGGTGAGTACATGCGTACTCAGCAAGACTTTTTCAAATCCTATAATATATGCAGGTCATTTCAAAGGAGAGGCTTCCATGGTTAATTTGCGTAAAGCTAATTTGCAAAAGAATTTATCAATTGTAGAACATAAACGAATTTAGATAAAAGCGCTTTAATATATAAGTATAAAACAATAAATTTCACGAACCTCGCTTCTTTCGATCATCTCCATGAATCAATCATTGACAACACATGTCAATCCGAAATAAATCCTTTTCAACAAGGATATCCAATCCAAATCATAATGCTTGACAAAGATATATCGTAATCCACATTTTGTAAAATAAAACAAACTAACTATGTGATGACTTTACCAAGTGCCCATGATCATGCGCGCTAATCGATTAGTTTTTACTCGCAGAGTTGTACGACTTTTACCCGCAAGACATGACTTAACTCTTTGTGCAGATCATTAGCACACTTCCTTTGGTGTGCCGCAGAGAGTCATGACATAACCGTTACATTACTTAACCCTAACTTTGCACCAGCATGGTGAACCCATACTATGGCAGTAGAAGATATTTGTACTAGTACGACAAGTGATGCTACATCAAATTGTCCCATTTCCCCCCTACAGGGCAGAAGATATTTGTACTAGTACGACAAACGGTGATATATCAAGTTGTCCCACTTCTCCCTACAGGGCAGAAGATATTTGTACATAGTACGACAAACAGTGATATACCAGAGTGTCCCACTTCTCTCCCATAATATGGTATACACCATTCTCCAGCCTACCAATGTGCAAAGTTAGTTTTAAGGAACTTAATAGGTTAAGACTGTCCCATACCAGTACTTGTGGTTGCACGGTTATCTTGGCTTGAAAACAACCCATAGTTCGGTTCTTAATCCGATACAGGCAATAATCTTCCCCTAATCTACGTGCAAATCCATGCACACTAGGCTATTGCCAATAATTGCCCGCATCAATACTATAATTTTATTTTCATTTTTAATTAAAATAACCAAAAATCCTCATCATGTCTGAACATGTTTAAGAATCATCATCATGCCTCAGCATATCCAAATATCATTTGATCAATGTCTCAATTCAAAGTATACTAAGTCTAAAGCATGACTAAGCAAGATCGTGTATATCCAGATTGACATCATATATTGTCTAACCATGATTCTAAGGTATCAAGGTTCACAAATTCATTTATATCAAGGAGGTTTCAGGAATCAACAGGTATAACTACCATTACCCACAATATAGCAGAGTTTAATGAATATACGCATGCAATCAAAACATTTAATGAAAACATTTATAAAATTAGGATCAACATGGTCAAAGGAGGTGCTTGCCTTGCTTATTGTCAAGCACAACAAAGTCGAATCGCGCCGACGTTGTCGATGGCAAGATTAATAACGCTTGTTCTACACGCCGCAACGAAGAACATAACAAATAACAAGTTTCAATAGGGACAAAAAGAAATTAGATAAAATTTAAATATAAATAAATCATAGAAAGCGTATATGATTTAAAGTTGGGTTCTTATTTATAATAGTGTTATGCTAGGGTTTATTTGTATTTTTAAGTCAAATATAACATCAACTGAGTTTGAATATTAAATATTTTTGCACAAATGAGTTTATTATGGATTCAGGAGCCTGTATAAATTATTTTATCATTTTAGGATTTATGATGAACAATTTTTATTAAGGAACAATAATAGAGTTTATTTAAATTTCTATTTCAAATAAATCAAACCAAAAATGATAATTAAATATTTTTGTATATTCAGGTTCCTAATTTTATAAGGATTCTAACAAAATTTATTTTATTTAATTTAGAGTTTATTTGCAGAAATTCTATGTATAGTATGTTTTTTATCCCATTCTTTAAATTTAAATTTAAATTATACACAGAGTTGAACTTCAAAATATTTTTGCATATTCTGAATATACATGAATTTATATGAATTTAGGAATTTATTTCACTCAATTTTGGCTGATGGTTCAAAAGTTATAAGCATTTGAACTAATTCGGGTTTGAAATATACTGGAAAATAGGAATTTGCCAAAACTAGAAAGTACGTTTCCTCACCGAGTATACACTTTCCGTTTTTGGCGAGGCTGAGTTTGGCGCTGGCAACTGGGCCTGAGGTGGCAGCGACTTGGCGCAAGCTCGGAGGCTGGCAAGTGGGCTCCGCCTGGCAGAGGGATGGGTGGCGCGCAGTGGCTGGCAAGCGGGTCCCTCGCGACAGAGACTCAGAGCAGAGGGCTGTCTTCCAAGGCTCGCCGGCGGCGGAGGAGGGCTAGAACGGCGGAACGGATTGGACGGTGATGTTCAGAAGGTCAATCCGCATCTATGGATGGTACCGGTGTGGTTGGAGATGGCCGGGAGGTAGGTCGCCGTTGTGGAGCTTGCGGCGGCGCCATAGCCATCCGGTGAAAAAGCTCAAACACGAGTTCTTACTGCGAATTGGCACCAGTATGAGTATCAGTGAGGTCTAAAGGTTCCATTTTGGCCTTTAATCGAGAGGAAGAATATGGGAAAGTGAGGTCTCACCGTGAGCACCCATGGCGGAAGAAGAAGCTTGGTTGCGCGACTCACCGGAGAAGAAGAGGTGAAATCGACTCCAGGGATGGACTTTAGGGGTGACAAGGATGCTACGGTGTTGATGATTCGAGCGGATTTGGTGTATAGCGGTGCGCGTGATGTTTCTCCTCGTTTCGGGTTTTGCCGGTGATATGATCTGAATTGGGGAAGAAGGCAGGCTAGAATGCAAGAGAATTGGCTCAGGGGTGAATAGAAGTGGCGCTGATGGTCTCTGGAGGTTAGCCGAACGGAATTTCACAGCTAAACCGAGTCAATTTGTTGCAAGCGGAATGAATGGAGAGGCGGTGAAGTGGTTCTGTCGATATTTTGTCGTGGCAGCGAGAATATACTGAAATCTTTGCCGTGGCAGGCTTTTGTAGGAGGAGGCATCAAGTGGCTTCACAATTTGCTGCCCAGGTCGGCGCTGCCCAATTTGTGCCGACTTATGCCGTGGCAGCGTTTGGGCGGAGCGGAGGAGAAACGGAGAGGTGGTAAAGATGAAGAATCGAGTCTGCGCGGGAGAGAGAGAACAGAGAGGAGAGGAAGGATGAAGAAGGCTGTAGAGGCGGCAGCTGGCTGACGTGTGGGGTGATCTGGCTATGAGGGAGTCGGCAGGGGGACAGCTGGCGAGCACAGGACACTGGGGCCCACCTGCAGGTTGCACAAACGAGACAGCACAGGAAATTTCTGGACAGGACCAACTTGATCCACAAGATTCAGGCAGCAGACCGACTCAAGACTTTATACTAATTTTTCCAAAGGTTGGTCAGGTGCAGATGAAGGTCGAGGTGAATTTTCAGATGAAAACTAATTGTAGATATTTCATTAAAATTCGGACAATATACACTGCACAGAAATTCCAGTTCTGTTTTTGATTTATTAGAGTGTCCAAATTATTTTATTTATTTTTGAAATTTTGTTTTTCAAATTTGTTCGAGCTAATAATGCTTCTGTAAAATTTTCAGATTTTTATCTTTGATAATTAAATTATAAAAATTCTGACATTGCTATTTACAGATTTATTTACTTTCTGTTTTTGAATTTCTAAAATTCAATAATGTAAGTTTTAATTTTGATATTTTTAACAGAGATATATAAGATTGTCAGGATTTCAGGGTAAAAATTTCATGATTAGGTTTTTAATATTGCTATTTATCTTTTTCTTAAAATTGGAATGCATGAAAATAAGAAAAGATATTGTTTTAAATTTAAAATCTTGATTTAAATCGAAATTTGTATTTAATTCTATTTTAAATTCAAAAATTTTATTTTCCTATTTTTGAATTTTTCGGAATGTTACAATACCTTCGAGGGATCCATTCAACCGACTGAAGAAGAGAAAAGCCTGGTCCCAAGTGCAGAGAAGTCGATCAAAGGATGGAAGCCGATTGAAGGTGGTTCGAGAGCTGGAAAGCATGAAAATGACCGTGGGGTCCCGCATATATATAGCACGGTAAAAAGCGAAAAGTGGCGGGAAATGAATTCGAGGTGATGCATGCCATTAAACCGCACCGAGATTTTTACTACAAGATTAATACAAAGAAGCTCAAGCAATTCTTTAACTGACAAGGAAGAAGCCGATGAATGAAGAAGCCGATGAACTTTTGAAAGATAACCAAAAATGGGGGGCATATGTTTGCACCAGATTTTGGAAATCACGGGAAAGATCGGCAGAATTGCACGAATTTGGATAGTGTACGGAGCATCTTTTGGAAAGTTTGGATAAAGTGCGGCTAGTACTTGGGAACAAGAGTCCAATTAGGAAACTATAGCCGACTCGGATCGTGTTGCTGTAACCGAACAGAACTCGGATCGGCTGACGGGTATATAAGGCGTGCAGATCGCTGAAGAAGGAGACACAAGAAATCACATCTCGCCAGTTTTTTTCTTGTAGCTCTTAGTCTTTAACATTGTAATTCCTTTTGTAAGTCGATATCGATCAAATAAAGTTATGCGACGCCGATTGTTTGGTCGTCTTCGATTTCTTCAGGTTTGATTTATTCTGTCTTGTTGCGCATCGCCTTTTCAGAATCGATCTACCTTTATCCTTTTGATTAGCCTTGATCGGCTAACCTGTTTACCTTTTAATCGGTCTCTGACTGATTGTGCTTCAGCCGATTCGCCTATAAGGATCGGCTTAGATCGAATTTCACAATTCTTTCCTTATCGATTGCAGGGTCAAATCGATTGGCACGCTTCGCACTTGAACCCGGCATTCGTCTGGTGTGTTGCAAGCCAGAAACCCTACGTCACGTTTTTGGTGTCAACAGATCTATCGAGATGTGAGAATGTTTTTACTGTTTTGTTTCAAAGTCTTTTATATTCTACAGTACATTTTGAGAAAGCTACCTAGTCATTATCTGATTAGCCCCCCTCCCCCCTCTTCCTTCCCCACCAAAAAAAAACCTGATTAGCATCAAGTGATCTGAACAGTACCTAAGCTAAGAACTAACGTTAATTGTTTACTGTAAGTAGTTCAATATTCAAATATTATTCTTTGACATTTCCGAGTTCTGCAAACTTCACATATTCCGTTGAGTCCTCTGAAAATGCTATGCTGTGGATATTGCAAGAAATTAGTTTAGGTGCTACTCAACTGCTTAATGTATCGCGTAATTCCTCTTTTGACACTGTAAAGTCCAACTGTTACCCCGTTTCCGTGTGGGATTGGCTGAAGATTTTTATGTGAAGTCTCTCTCCCGGTACAAATGTCCATGTTTAGCTGTTTTTAGTTTTCTTTTTTATGGAAGTACAGGCTGCGTGAGCTGTAGTGTACACTTGCTGTCGTCTCCTCGCAGTAATGAATAGTCATGTTTGTTGCAGCTTTGCACGATGCGTGATCGTCCTATCTTTTCTTTGCTTTTTCCCAGGAGAATTTGTGTGGATGACGGCGGCAGAAGCGCCAGAGCTGCGGATGGAGGCGCGCCAGTGGGTTAGAGCAAAGTTAATAATAGAGTTTATAGTGGGTTTTATAGTGTTGTCATGTCACACATAGCCAATAAAAAGTCTACTCATATAAGAGCAAGGTTAATAATAGAGCCCATGGTGGGCCTTATAGTGTTGCCATGTCACACATAGCCAACAAAAAGTCTACTCATATAATAGCTCACTCTTGATACAAGCTATACATTTAATACTTGGATCACCTCTTCCTCTCACAAAGTGTCTTGGAGTCCGTGAGCAGCCCACTTTCAGCTGGCTACAAGTGAGCAGCCCGCTTTCTTTCTCTCTCCATTTCTCTCTCTTCCACCTCATCACAGATCTGATGTGCCACTTCTTACAGCCCGCCTACATCACTTTATAATACTTGCTCTTAGAACATAGGGGAGGGGAAGAGGCTGCATGCATGACTCAACGGGGATGCTCCTCGAATCATCTGAAAAGTTGTTGAATGAATTTTTTTAATCATCTGAAGTTTTTTCCAGTCGAAAGTTTCTTTTTTATCATTTGAAATTTTTTCAAATCATCCGGAAAGTTCTCGAAATGATTTGCGGGAGGGGCGTGCCAAGGATAGTTGTCTCCTGAAGAGTTTTGTCATGATACTAATAATTTACCCACTGTCAAAAGCAGCATTCCATAGTTTGGTGCCTCTGCAACTGGGTATGCTCAGCAAGTCTGGATGTACATTACAGGAGAAAATTCCCACTCGATGGATAGATAATGACTAGTCGACTACATAGTACAGAAGGTTTCACTACAAGATAACATGGATTTCCCGGTGTTTATTTTACCTGGCGTTTAATCTAAACGCCCCTAATAAGGCTAAAGCCGGCGTTTTTTATCATTCGAGGCATTTACCCGGCGTTTATAAACGCCGGGTTAGAGTCTACCACGGCGCTTATAAACGCCAGGGGATTCCACTCTATACCGGCGTTTATAAACGCCGGGTTAGAGTCTTCCACGGCGCTTATAACGCCAGATTCCACTTATACCGCATTTATAAACGCCGGTTAGAGTCTTCCACGACGCTTATAAACGCCGGTATAGAGTGGATTTCGACGCGAGGTAAGCGTAGTGGTAGACTCTACCACGCGCTTATAAACGTGAATACCATAATCGAGGAATTTGAAAGAATTGAAATTAAATAATATTATATTTGAAAGAATTGAAACTAATATTCCATTTGCAATAATTTCTGTCCAAATATTTCATTTTCGATGATATTTTGTCTAAAATTTCAAATTTTGTCCAAAAATTCAATTTTCGTTGATATTTTGTTTGAAAATTCAAATTTTTTCGACCATATGATTTTGTGACACTTATCAATTTCAGATGCTACTTTTCGTTATCTTTCCAATGAGCCAAAGAACGCCCCGATTGGAGGTACGAGTCAAAAGTTATGTCTATTTTAAGAAATATGCTCGAATTTCGTATTTGTAAACTAGAATTGGTGCCCAAAAGAATATAATTGGAGATCTTATCATATGATGATTTTGCTAATTACCTCAATAGTTTGCTAATTTGAAATAATTGAAAATCGGTGTTTGGGTGTTTAACGTGGTTAAGGGGAGGAGGGACGTATTATATATCAGATGTGATCATACCACCACTAAAGTACTAGATCTTATAAAAACTCTGAAGTTAAGCGTGCTTGGATAAGAGTAGTAATAGGATGGGTGACCTCCTGGGAAGTCATTGTGCACCTGTGATTTTAAATGCCACGAATAGAGGGATCCCCGGCGTTTGTAAACGCCATAAATAGAGAGAACCCTGGCACTTATAATGCCACGAATAGAGGGATCCTCGGCGCTTATAAGCGTCATGTTAGATAAAACCCCGGCGCTTGTAAACGCTATAAATAGAGAGAACCCTGGCATTTATAAAGTGCCATGATAGAGGGAACCCCGGCAATTATAAACTCCGGGTTAGAGTCTTCCATGGCACTTATAAACGCCGTGGATAATTAAGCGTCGCCAATTACTTTTCCTGACGCCATTTTTCTTGATGCCATGTAAACGCCATCTAAAATCTTTTTAAGACATTTATAAGGTTTTAAAGGCATTTATAGGCGCCATCAGAAGCCCGACGTGTTGTAGTGTTTAGGTAGTACAGAAGGTTTACATAAAGGCATAGTTACTCGTATCTAAAGCAGAGGTAATCTCTTGCTCAGCATAAGCCTATAGAGATGGTTACCACCTTATTAACATATACAGAGATGGTCAAAGCGCGGGGAAAAAAATAGAAGTATTGTTAAATTCATACCGGAATCGAATCCTGATTGACTGCAATTATTATTCTCTAGCTCGCTTCATCATTAAATCTTTGTTGGTTGTTGTGATCTCGAGTATGGGGTGGTTGGGATGGATGCCTGCTTTGCCCCTGATGTCATACGCGATGGCCGCCACCACGTCAGCCACGGTACCTTGGCAATTGATATTAACAGTGATATGTTTGAGGCCTGCAAGCTGCTCCAACCCAGAAACAGGGCACGGTGTGACTGCTGACAAGTCCATTTTAAGCCTTTGGAGTTTTGGCATGCATCCTGGCTCGAACATCAATCCCGTTGCTCTCCACTGAAAAAAACTGAACTTCACCAAACGGTGGAAATGGAATCCTTGGCTGCCGATAACCACAGGTTGCCGTGAATCCAAACTAAACTCCAGGGTAAGAGAGAGCAGCGTGGGTAGACTTGCGAGAATCTTGATACCTTCCTCTCCCACGTCACAAACTTCCCGCATACGGAGGCGGGTGAGGTTGACGAGCGAGCCGATTTGACTTGGTACTGTAGGTATGTTGTGACAGACAAGTCTCCGTAGGGAGCCACACGAAAATATTGCTGAACGTATCTCATCATCATGATCAGCTTCGTCCACATCAAAACTGAGTGATCGGAGGCCGCGAGCGACAAGTTTATGGATGCTTTCTCGCAAAACCATAAATGCTCTCTCGTGATCCTCATTGTAGAATCCCCACGAAATGTCAAGTGCCCTCAGTCTGGTCAGCTCGCCGAGCCCTTGGATACCTTTTATGGATGCTTTGTTGATATCGATGTACGATAGCTCCTCCAGGGCTTGCAGACTTCCGACTCCGTCGGGCAATGCCGCATTGAAAGTGAAAAAAAGGCACACTAGTTTATGTAATTGAACAATACTTGTTGGTAGTTTTCTAATTTCATCGCATTTACTCACATCTAGAATCTCTAGATGCTGCAGCATGCCGATTTGTTCTGGCAGCTCGCTGATATCTTCAAAACTGATTATCAAGTACTTCAACTGACAAAGAATTCCAATGTGTTCAAAATGGATGTTCTTAAAATTCCCACAATCTTCTATACTCAGCACTCGCAAGACATGGCTGTTCAAAAACTGAGGCAGACACTGCTCTGGGAGATTAGATCCAAACATATGAATTGATCGAAGATGAGAGGAGTTCTTCATTGCTTCTGTCAACTCCGTTGCTTCAGAAAGCTTTCCTTGGAGGGTTAGCCTACGAATCTTGTTTGAAAAGTTTCCATAAAAATCTTTACCATTCAATATAGTGACAAAATTGCCTTCCACAGCCTGAGATATAATGAAGTCATGTATGATATCATGAACTCTACAGGATTTCACTGTTTTCCCATCTGCCCCAATCTTTCTTGGTTGGATCATGCTTCTGTTGATAAGCTCATTCAAGTAGCCTTCTCCTAGCTGCTCCATGTTTTCTCTGTTTCGCCCGGGAATCAATCCTTCCGCTATCCATGTCCATATCAAATCTCTGCTATGAATGATATAATCCTCCGGAAAGACACTTACATATAACAAACAAGACTTCAGGTTGTGAGGAAGGTCAAAATAACTCAGCAACAATATCCTTTTCATTTGGTCAACGGGTGAATCTTTCTCAACTGTTGAAGAAACGGAGCTTCGTATTGTCTTCCACACTTCCACTGTTGGACTTTTGTTAGCTAGTAAACTAGCTATACTGATAATGGCCAATGGCAAACCACCACATTTCCTCAAAATTTCATGGGCTACTTCTGTCAATTCTGGAGGACATTCTTCGCTGGAACAAAAGACTCTTCTGAAGAATAAACTGTGGGAATCATCTTTACTTAGAGGCTTTGCTTCATACATAAGCCCACCAAAGCTTGCACAACATGATTTTGCCACGTCTTTGACGCGTGTCGTAGTAATTATTCTACTTCGGTTCTCATTGGTAGGTAAGGCACATTTCAAATGATCCCACGCTAGGTTGCTCCAGATATCATCAATAACGATGAAGTACCTATATGCATTTATTCCGGAATTGCATTAGTAAGGCTGCCATAATTTGTTATTGCTTGTACTTTAGTACTGTATCCCATGCAAAATGTGGAGCACATTTTCACTAAGAACAACATTAATAAGGTGATAAGATTGACAATGCTGCAAGGCAAAATGACCTTGAGCATAATTTTATAATACTCCTCGTTATTACTTTGTAAAGGTAGAATACTTGATGTGCGTAGCTGTAAATAAATGCACAAGAGAGAGTAAGATAAATCGTGGCAGCGTGTACTAATGCTTACACTGGCTAATAAAAAGATGAATCATTATATTAGCCTTAAAAATATTTTCATAATATATTTTTTGTAATTATTTAGTAATATATTCAATAAAAAGGAGACAGTCGAAGTTGTATGTTGGAGACCGCTTCCAATAAATTAATATCTATTTCTTACAATTGCTATCACATGGCTATTATGCGACCTGAGATAGGTGTGGTAGTAAAATCTAAAACGTATTTAGTAAATTAGTGTAAAATCTTATGCATCTGGTGTTTATTGGAGAGTCATATATCATTATGTTCCTCTCATCATCGAGAAACTACCAAGTGAAAATAATTCTGAGTCTGAGCTGCCAATAAAAGTTATGGTTAAATTAAGAAAAAATATTCTAGTACAAATAAGGATCCATATTTATTGGTTGGTTGGCTACTTCACTAGTTGTCTTGGTCCATACACAAAGTGGATGCACGTGGGGTGGGTTGGGTGCGCTCGCCTGGCCGATGTGTAGAACAAGCTATTCTACGCTCAATTGCAGAATAGCGCTTCCGTATATGTTTATGTATTGGACACGTTGTTTGATTTCCTGCCACATCTCACCATGGCACATGATGGTCGTGTGTTTGTAGCAACACAATTCCGATTTCCTAGACACATTATTAAATTTTACTATCACACCTAGCTATGCCGCATGATAGCCATGTGATAGCGGCAACACAAAATAGACCAAATTTATTGCCAAATACATTCCTATTCACTTGTTGTTTTGTTAGATTTTTACTGTCGCACCTAATAGTGGAGCATGGTAGCCATGTTATAGCAGCAACATAAAACAGGCCATGCCAAATTCATTCCAATTTACTAGACATGTTGCTAGATTTTACTATTGTACCTCACCGTGGCACATGATGGCCATGCGATAGTGGCAATACAAAATAGACTAAAGTTACTGATAAATGAATTACAATTTACTAGACATATTATTAGATTTTATTATCGCACCTAGCCATGGCGCATGATGTCTATGTGATAGCGGTTGTAAAAAAATAGACCAAATTTACTGTTAAATGCATTCCAATTTATTGGATATATTTTTATATTTTATTACCAAACCTAGCAGTGGCGCATAATGTTCATGTGAAAGCGAAGTAAAAAATAGATACCATATTTACCTCCAAATCCATTCCAATTAACCGTCACGCTAAGCACAGAGGGGCAAGTGGGAAGAGAGATGTGGGTTGATTGCAATCTGTTTGATGTTTTTGCTGGGAAAATGTGTTAAACAAAAAGAGATCCAATATGAATATATATTAATGTTGTAAAAAATAATTATTGCATGAATTTCAATTTTACTGTACCTACACTAGAAAATTACTACATTGTCAGAGCACAAAAAATGGTTGGTGGGTAATGGTGGTGGGAGGTGGTGGGTTTTCTTTGACATGTTTTTGATAAGGGTGTGATGTAGGTTTTGACCCATGAAAGGTGATGGAGCATACACTAACTATTCTACGCTTAGGTGCAGAATAGTATATCTACATATATATATGTGCATATATGTATGTGTATATTGAGCATTTATCAGGTGAAAACCATCTTTATCGTGTAAACTTTTTGGAAACCATATATACAAGTTTTAAAAATACTTAAAAATTACCATACGTAAGGAAGGTAAGATTCTATTATCATGTGAAAATTGAAAGATCAAACTCAATAGCATTCAAGATATGAACCGACAAGCAAAGAGATGAATAGTAATGAATAGTTTTAGGTATATGCCTATTTATAACAACTCAAATGAAACACATATCTTTGAAAAAAATTATACTTGAATTAAAAATTTTGAATGAATTTAGATGACATGTTTTGCTAATTTATATATATAATCATTACATACCTATAATCAAACTACGAAGAACAAATACAACTCTAGTTTGAATTTCAGTTCAAACTTGCTTGAAATAGTTAGTAATCTAGTTAAACTCGACTGCAAAAAAGTTTTAAACTTTTCACACATGTCACATAGATGAAATACCCATTTTACATAATGGTGCCTAGGCACCATAGTGTCCCAGTTAATTATACTATATATATACATATATATATACATATATATATATATGAAAATGGTTCTATACTCCTGGGAGTACGTACTCCCACCTTCAATATACTGCTTAAATGATATTATTATACCTCTTTATCCTTTTGAGTATACTCTAACACTGATTATAAGATACTCCAAAGTGAGTTCCCCAAAAAATTTCATCAAAGTCCACCCTTTATAGCATAATTTGTTTATACATTCTTTTCACATATGTAAAAGTGTATATAGCAAAAAAATATAGGACTCAGATGATTTTTTCAACCATGTCACATTGGAGTATCTTAGAATCATTATTGGAGTATATCGAAAATGATAAAGAAGTATAATACTTTCATTTAAGTGGTATATTGAAGGTGAGATATGTGCTCTAGAAATCTGAAAAGGCTTCCTATATATATATATATATATATATATATATATATATATATATATATATATATATATAGACACACACACATACATAGTACATCCGGTATAGTTCTATAGCAAATAAAAGGTTTTGTTTGGAACTCGAATTTTATTTGAAACCATTCAATTCCCTCATGAACCATGGGAAAAATATTGCGTTCCAAACTGTATAAAGGTTAAAATCTAGCCACACAAATAGGTGATGACTATGGCAGGGAATTTCAAACAATCTTCACTACGACTCTACAAATAAATTAAACTGCCGAAGGTTAAAATCTAGTTTCACAAATAGGTGATGGCTATGGTAGAAAAGCTTTCTTTGACACTAAAAAGTTTCAAAACATTTTTTGTTAACCCTTGCTCCCACCTAAGGGTACAATTGGAGTGGATACAAATAGATATCGCTCGGCCCTTATCCTAGTTAATATTATTTCTCAAAACTGAAATCTAACATAGATAATAGAAAATACCTATTTGTCCCTTCCAAATATGCTTCCAAATCCTTCATACCAATAGTCGGATGGAAATTATCCATGCCATTTACACCACTACACCTACACCTTTCTCTCACTTATTTTCCAACATCTCCCAATTCCCTCCTCCCCAACCTCACCTCCTCACGCACCCCCCCTCTTTGGCCACCTAATGCTCACCGTAATGCTCTCTTCCCTGTCCGCTCCCCCTGTCACCCCCTCCACGCAGTCCTCACCCTTCACTAGCGACCAACATGTCCTCTGTGCCCATCACCACCCCAACCACCGTTACCACCTTGTTGCTGCCACCACCACCGCCACATGGCAATGAGGCACAAGCTAGCAGACCAACGGGCAGCGGGCCAAGCGTGTAGGGACACGTGAACAAGTTTGGCAATGGCATCACCTACGCTTATCAAATGTTAGGCAGTGTGTTATATTTTTTTCCTTCATGTGTTGCATTTTTTAGAGACAATGTGCTTCCCTTTTTTTTAGTTGCAATTTTACATTTTATAGTGTCTTGCATTTCTGTGTTTTAGGGTATTGCATTTTTCCAAGTGGTTGCAATTTTTGTTCTCAAATGGCCGCGTTGCTTTGATGTTGTTGCATTTTTCTTAACGGGATTGCATATTTCGCCAGTTGGTTGCATTCATTGAAATCAACCATAATTTGTGCAACCATAGCCATTCCAAAATATTATTACTTCACCAAATAAACTTAGTTCTGAAAGATCAACCATGGAGTCATAAAAATTTATATAGCTGGATTTAGTTGTTAAATTAATATAGTATTGTAATACCGAAGATTTCTTTTGCGAGGATTTTCGGCCGACAAAGATTTCTCCTTCTTGAATCAAGGATTCAGCCGTCGTGCAGGTATTAATTCTACTAACGGTTTTGGGTTTTCCGTGAATATTTATCGGAATAGGTGTTTTTCTCCGTGCCGTTTAGTTTTGCGGCAGGTTGTCTATTTTGACAATTGACGTTTCGTGCCAAGAATTTAATTATTTTGGTTCGCGCTAACGGTTAAATGATTGATTTTTTGGTTTTGGAGGGTTTTGGAGATTTTTCCTCCCTCACCTAATCCTTCTCTCTCTCTTATTTATTTTTGTGGTGACATTTGCTTGGAGGAGGGTTTGATGATATTTTTCTTTCCTTTTGGTTTCTTCCGAGCTTGGCTGCTCTCCTGGCGTTTTCTCCTGGTGCTTCCTTTCTTGGCGTCTTGCTCTCCTGGTGATTTCTCGGCGGTCAAGCAGCAGAGCAGCACTAGTGGCGACAAGCGGCGATAATCTCGCGCCCTCCTGCGCCTCAATCTTGGTGGTGGGTGCTCCCACACAGTGGCCGCGCCTGCAGCCTCCTGGCCGCACCCCCGATCTCTCCTAGCTCGGCGACCACGCTTCCCAGCCGGGCGAGCTCCTCCCTCCCCTCAAGGCAGCCCTTCTCCACCTTCCTCTTCCCTCCATGTGAAGGATTGAGGAAGGTTCTGTCGTGAGTGGCCTCAACCGTATGCCACTCCATTCTTTCGTCGGTAAAGGCAAGTGCATTGTATTCGGTTGTGGCTTAGGTGGCCATTTGGTTTTGCAAGCATATAATTATCCATGTGTTATTTTAATATTTTCGTGTTTGATTTTGCTTGCGATGTGATGAATGAGAATGGTTAATTGGTTATGCTATCGTTCAAACCTAGATTATATGAAGTGCATCAATGTTTGTTTGTTTGTTATGTGTGTTGATTGACGAATCATACGTCTTGTCAATATGCCATGGGTTACATTTTATATATGCCTTGATGATGCTCCCTAGTATGATTAGGCTAATGGGAACATAAAAGATATAAGATTTGCGTTATGAAAATAGCTCGAATTGTGGTCATGATATGCGATTGTGGCGATTATGTGAGGGTTGCTGATATATGTGACCTTATGGATATGAAGGTTGAGAATGGCCTTTTTCATATATGTGTTTATGAAAAGTGCATCTTTGGAGTGAATGCTTTGTGGGTTGTTTGTTGGACCTCGTACAATCGCCAAATGGATATATTGCTATATCACACGTTCATAAGGTTGCTTACTACTATGATAGGTGAATGTGAATAATGAAGTTGTGAGGTTGGATTAATAGAAGTAGTTGAATTGCGATCATGAAAATTGAGTATGTCTTTGGTGCGAGTGTTAATGATAGAGGTGATCATGTTGATAAGATTTGTTGAGAATATGGATATGAGTGCTGAGAAGGCGATTTGAGTGTTGAGAATGACATTTGCATATGTGCATTCATGACAAGTGCATCGAGCCAGGTCGGTGAGAACGTCATATAAGTTATATGACTAATCCGGAGTGCTCAGAGAGCCTACCTCGTAGTCCCATCCACTGGCGTGGATGGGAGCGGTGTTAAGTGTAGGACCCGCTACTGGGTAGCGGGCAAGTCCTGTTTCGGCAGGCCCTCCACGGGATGGTTGGGTTTGAGGGCACACATCGACGGGTGGTGCTCGGCAATACCGGTATTTGCTAAGAAAGAGGAGATGAGTCATGCATGATGCATCATATGCATAAGAGTGCATCATATGCATGAGAATGGTGAAATATGCATGAGAATGGCTAAATGAGATGAGCACATGAACATGTAAGCACTGCATTGCAATGACAATGATGCATCATATTTAATGAGTTGATTGTAATGTATGAATATGAGATTCTCCATTTGTTTGGCATATTTGCATTTGCATTGCATTATCAAATGATGCATCATATTTAATGAGTTGATTGTAATGTATGAATATGAGATTCTCCATTTGTTTGGCATATTTGCATTTGCATTGCATTGTCAAATGATGAATCATGTTTAATGAGTTGATTGTGTTGCATGGATATGAGGTTCTGCTTTTGTATGTTTTGTGCACTTGAGTATGAAAGCATAAATGTATTCCATTGCATTATGTGTCGAACCGATAAATGAGATTGATGAGAATAGGAAGAACAAGTTGAGGATTGAGGCGTGGACTCATCCAGAAATGTTATTGAGGTAGGGGTAAGATTTAGTTATGTTTTCGAGTTGGTTGTGGTAAGTGGAGTTAGTTATCACCTTTTTTTTCTGGTTGAATTTCCATATATTAATGGCTGTATCAAATTCTAGAGTAAAAGTAATTCAATTGAATTCATTACTTCTTATTAATGTTGCACTTTGCTGAGTCTTGGACTCACGCTTGTTTACTTCCTGTTTTAGGTGCCTTGAAGCTGCCTCGCCGGGATGGGAGTAGAGCACGTGCACAACTTCGGTCACCAACAACCCCGTTAATTGTTTCATTAATAATGGTTGTAATAAATGCGATTGTATTGTGTTGATCGGCGTTGCATAGTTGGTTAATTGCCGATTAAAAGTGTGATTGATTATCTAAGGACTTGTTAGAATGATATCATATAACCGCTATCTTGTTCTTTTTGTCTGCACGAGTGGATGTCCTCTGTTCTAGAGAGGTCATGCCGAAATTTTGTAAATTTCGGTGACTTAGTTTCAAACCGGTTTAAGAGTTTAGAGATTAACTTCAGTTTTAATCTGTTCGTAGAAATGTCATTCTTTTAATTGGGTTTTTGGGTAGCATTCGCGGTGCGTTTGGCGCCAGGGTGTTACAAGTATAACAATAGTCGTGTGGAACTTGGTTGTTATTATACTATTGCAAGAAGATTAAATGTTCGTTTATCTCAATTATGAGTACTCCTATCGTCATCGCCAAAGATAAGTTTGCTCCCGGACACAAGGTTTTAGGTGTTCCCAAGTCATGTATAGACTTGGGCATTTCCGAGCATGTGGTCTCAGTTGTTCTTGGGCATGTTGTTCGAAGTTTATTATTATTTATTATTTTTGTTCATATTATTATTATGTTGTCTCTGTTGATGTGGTTCGTCATCAATGGTAGTCGATTAGAGAAGTTGTACTGAAATTATTAGTAAAAATGGTGGTGCTTTAGCATTCTGAACACTTAATAAAGTGCTTGGGTGTTAAAAAAGCAGCAATATTTTTGAGTGAAAGTGAACGAATTCCCATTGAAAGTTTCCTTTGAGAGTAGTGCTTCCATGCTCTCCACTCCCAAGGTATGCACAAATCTTAAAGCACCACCAAAAGATATATAGCATCAATCCATCCTTAAATGGTACTTTAATCTTTGTACAATTCACTATTTGGGAGATCATTCTTTTTATTAGTCGGTACTTGAGAGGGAGGAGGAAAGAGTAAAGGAAGGAGGACGGGGAGTTGGCGAAACTTTTTATGATAGCTACGACGGGATCGTGTGGCGTGTGTCGCAACTGACATGCATGCATTAACGATGCCCATATGATCTATTATATAATAGTTACTATGAAAAATAATAAACATGCTAGAAATTTAGTAAAAAGAAAAAACAACTTGTCCTTAATTTGTTGGGCACTTATAGGCTGTGTTTGGTACAGCTCTAGCTCCATTAGATTCACGGATTTGGTGGAACTGGGTATTCCTAACTCCACCAGATCTATGGAGATGGAGCTGTGGGTATATTAAGGGCATGTTTGGATCCTTGGGCTAATTGTTAGCTGGTTAAAAATTAGTCCTAGTCCATCCAAACAGATGGGCTAATTTTTAGCCAACCTCTGAGCTAACAGTTAGCCCATTAGCTAGTGAGAGTGAGCTAACAATTAGCCCATCCAAACAGGAAGACTAATAGGTGGGCTAATTTTAGCTGGCTAATGGTAGAGCTAATTTTTAGCCAACTAACAGTTAGTCCTAGGCGATCCAAACATGGCCTAAGAGTGTTTAGGTGGGTCATTTTGTTTATATTTTGGACTAAAAATTAATTCACTTTATTTTAGCCTACAAGTTTCAAATCTGAGGTAAAACTGGGATCTGGAGCTTTACCAAACAAGATCATAATAAAAGCTTAGATTCGCTAGTTTTGCCTGTGCATACAAAAATTTGAAACAATTCTGATGAAAAAGAGAAGACTTTGAGCCCTTAATTTGCTGGCCCTTATTTTAAAAGACTAGAGATATATTTAATTGAATAAAATTAAAAGAGATTAGTGTCACTACCTATAATTAAAAGGTTAAGATGAGTGTTTAATTTAATATGCAATCAAGTGTGCCAAATGAATTTTGTTTGCAAAGTAGGAATAATTGCAGGAGCCAATTGGCTAGTTTATAAAACAGTTTAATCATTTGAAAAACTTTGTTCTGAATCTATGCGTTGGTGAGGTCACAAGAATCAACTAGTTCTACGAAATTGCATTCTTTTAATTGGATTAACTGAAAAGGAAATTAGGAATACCTCTTGTCTTCTAAGTATTTAGCAAGCTTGGGTATTAGCTGCTCCATGTCCCACTTTTCTGACTCATGGTACAGTCCCTTGTTGATTTGAGAGAGTATATCTCTAAGAAGCTTCTTGATATCAGGAGTACGAGATACAGATATAAAGGCTCGGCAATCAAATGATTCTTCAATTTTGTGGTATACCTCCATGGCAAGAGTAGTCTTGCCCATCCCTCCAGTTCCAAAGATGGACACCACCTTTAATTGCTCCTCTTCACCCTTTAGCCACCTAATGATCATCTGTCTAGGGCCATCAATACCAACAAGGTTTCTTGCCTCCTCATAGAGCATAGGTAATCGAGGATCCAAGCGCACCGGTTGAGACACACTCAAGAATGGATCAATATTGTATTGTTTGCGCCTCCGGCTCTCTTCTTCAACAAGGGCCTTGAGTTCTTGGATCTCTTGTGCAATATATCGATTGTCCCATAACATCTTCATCTTATGTGCAAACTTGCGCATGAAATTACCCTTGACATCTCCGCGGCTGTGACGATGCATGACACAGAATCGATGCAATCCTCGATATCATAGGAAAGCTCCCGTACCTTGTTCCTCCACTCCTTTGTTTGCACATCGATCTGGTCCTCGTCCATCTCGGCCAGCCTCTGCAGCGCAGCATTCATGCTGCTCAGCTCATCTTTCAAGGAGCGGATCCCACTCTTCACACTTCTGATGAGCGTGTACTCATCACCGAGCAACGTTGTTAGCTTGCCGATGACTGAGTTCATCACTCCAGTGGAAACGCTCGCCATCACTCCAGCCATCTTGAGCACGCACGCTAGGTGTTGTGTGGTGGTCGAACCTGGACTTGTTAGAGCTGAGGGACGCCGAAGAAAAATCTTCGCCCAAGATGTTTAGCTCCGTATGCACCAACATTGAGTATTATCCATCATCGATACAGGGCTCCCCATCGAAGGTAAAATATATAATTAAGGACAAAGTAAAATAGTGACCTTTGTTGTTGTGGACGGAATAAAAATATTACAAGAATATATATGGTCCTCAAATGCTGCGTCTTTTGGTGATTCTAAAGTTGTTGCACCGAGTCTTCTCAGCCTAAATTCTAAATCCTATCTTGGGTGGGTGGCATGTCACCATCATTGTAATGCTTATCACATTGCTTTGGATTTTCTTGTCTTATTTCTAGCTTTCCTTTCTTTTTTCCTGTGCGTGGCACTAAACTAAAATGCTTGGTTGTTTCCTATCCGTAGAAGACTTCTATCGCAGCGTTTCTTTTTTCCTGTGCGTGGCTTGACTAAAATCCTTGGTTGTTTCCTATCCGTAGAAGATTTCTATCGCAGCGTTTACTTCTATCGTACTCTGAAATGGACCTTCTTTGAACTTGCCTTCATCTACTGTAGCATTGCGAAGCTTCACCTGTCATGTTAGCTCCGTATGCATGCTGGTGTACGCGTGACAAAAATAGAAGAGGTGTTGACGGAAGAAAGTTAATATAAGAAAATCATACCAAAATGTATGCAATCTAAAATACCTAGTGCAATCTAAATTTATATATAAAGTACAAATGTAAAATTTGACGATTACTTGCACTTGGATTATTCGAGAAATTGCTATGCAAAGTTCATTTATCTATATATATTTTACAAGTCTACAGTAAATTCATAGAACCTACAAGAAGTTGGCACTATACTAGGAAACAAAATTAATTTCTGCTTCTATATATTGACAAATTACATTTTTACAATTTACAAAACATTCTATGAATAATTAACATAAAAAACACCTCCCCCCCGGGTTGCTAGCTCGCCGCACTCCCTTTGCCTCCTCCATCGCCACCCGAGGGAGAGGAGTCTCGTTTGTCGTCGCCCGAGAGGTCCCTTGCTCCCCTGTCATGCATGAGCCATGATCCATGGTTAGTCACTCTCTTGATTCTTGGGGATTGAGAAATTGGGAATTGGAGATTGGGATGAGTTCAAGTTAGACTCAAGTCTATCTGGACTGGTGCAACTAGTGCATGAAATGGTGGAATAGGCCTGCGGGCGCTAGCCCCCTCGCTCACCGGCCAAGCATCCTTTACCGATTGAGACCCAAGTCCCATATCGAAGGGAAAAAAATTATAAGAACAAAATCTAAAAGAGACCTTTATTACCATGGATAGAATGAAAATGTTACGAGAATGTGGTCCCCAGATGGTGATTCAAGTGGTAGAGTTGTTGCACCATATCTTCTCACCCTAAATTCTAAAAACCAATAAGTTGCAGCTTTGCTAATGGGTGGCATGTCATCATCATTGCAATGCTTATCACATTGCTTTGGATTTCCATCTCTTATTTCCGACTTTCTTTTTACCCTTTTTGTGGCTTCACTAAATAAATCAACAGAGTCCTTAGTTATTTTTGGTCCATAGAAGACTTCTATCGTGGCGCCGTTTGTTTCAGCTTGTACTCCGAAATGGACCTTCTCTGAACTTGCCTCTATCTACTGTAGCATCCACGAAGACGAGGGATCGCAAGCAAATACCTTCACCTATGATGTTAGCGGCGAAGCCAGGATGACAATAAAAGGTGGGCTCAAAGGACTAAGCTAAATTAAGAGAAACATAGCCAATATAATCTTGTGTGATTGAAATTCATACATGAATAAAAGAGAAAGAAAGCAAAATACAATGAAGATACCTCACTAACAGAAAGATATCTTAAAAACACATGAATGTGCATCTAAAGCGAAATTTATATCAAAATTTACAAAATTAATGATATAATAGTAAAATTGTAAATAATTATAAATATTTAAAATAAAAGAAATATACCACTAAGGAGCTAAAAAGTGATCTATATATCAAAGCATATCACTAATGAACATTCAAAATATAAGAAACATACCTCTAATGAACATTCAAAATATGCGTCCAAAGCGATTTGTATATTGAAGCCTTTTTGGTTGACTTGTGCTCTCATCGGTTACGAGAGTACTACTTAACTTACTTGTGAAATAATTACACAAAGTTCGTTTCTTCATTATTGTAAACTACAAACAAATACAATTATACAACTATATTACAACCCAGACGATATATTATATATACTGGAGTATATCTATATATGGCTAATTGGCTATATGCTAATGAGCAAAACATAAAAGAAATAACAATAAACAATATATTAATTTATAGTGATATTTTTTTAAATAGTATTTTAAAAAATTTAAATTTACAGAAAAATATGCTAAAATTAAAAATTACAAATATACCTCCCTGTAGTCATTCCAAATGGCGACAGAGAGTCTGTCGCCAATTCAAATGGTGACAGAGAGCCTCATCTCCACCATGCAAGCGTAGGAGAAAGGAAGGGGGTTTGGCGATAGGTCTTTGTTGCCATTTGGAATGGTGACAGATCTCTGTCGCTATTTCAAATGGCGATAGGGAGGTATGTTTGCAATTTTAATTTTAACATATTATTTCTATATTTTTATTTTTCAAATATTACTTTTAAAAATTTGTATCGATTCTTTGCCAGCCTACTCGGCTCCTCGTCCTCATCCACTCACCAGATCTAATCCACACCGACCAGTCCTCCTCCTCTTTGTCACCTCGATACCATAGCCTCGCATTGCCACCAGGCCCCAACTCCTTGTCCTACCAGCCCCTAGCTCCTTGTGCTGCTCCCATCCTCATCACACTATCACCTAGCCGACGACAGCCTACTTGCTCCTCGCGCCTGCCACCCTAAGCTTGGCTTGGCGCTCCCCTTCTCGGCGGCGCCCCCAGCTTCTACAAAAAAATAGAAAGACAAAATCAAATAGAGACCTTTATTGCTATGGATAGAATGAAAATGTTACAAGACTGCAGAGCGAATGAGATGTATTGTCATTTGGGGCACATAGACTCCCCTATTTATGCCAATCGAAAGGGTGATCAGTTAATGTCACTAAAGGTGCCTTTTGTCCTCAAACACATGTCATTGTAATGTCCTGAACCATCATGTCCATTAGCCAACAATTGTATGTTGCTAAATGCGCTAATAACCACCCTCACATTAATCACATGGAAACTGCTATGCTTCCCGATCAATTTACCTAGTCCGGATTAACCCAAACCATATAAGTGGTCGCATAGTGTCCACAGCTAAACCAGTTTGTCCATAATAAAAAGGAATATTATTTCTTTGTGTGAAATAATGTGCTGAAAAATTGGTTTAATGATGAAATTGGCATTGCAAAGTGGTTGTGATCATGACATGTATGGTGTTTGTGGGCACCCGGAAATATGAATCGATTCTCACACGTGCGTTGGACTTAGAGGTGACACCCATACTCCACTTAAGTGTATGCTCACTGCCACCCAAAAGTCCCGTGCACGGAGTATTGACTAAATGGCCCTCACTCAAACAAATATGAGCCACATAGTCGCACCGTACACACTTACGCGTCCATGGGAGTTTCGATTCTATTCCGAACAACCATACCGGGATTGAGACCAACTCATCCACGCATAGCATTCGTCATCCGTCTCAGGACCTTGGTATCGCCCGCACTCTCCAAGGAAAGCATGAGCAATAGCCAAAGAACGACGGTTGCACGAGTGTAAGCATTTATGGTTGATGACAATTCCAAGTACCCGGATATGTGTCTAGTGCTAGTTCCCAAGATCAACGCCTAGCACCCACATATCCCGCATTCGAGATGTATCGCAACACGTACACATGAATCAAAGCAGTCGGAATAGCATAAACATAAACTACAACTATTACAACTACTTACTATTACAAGTAGTGGCCGATCGCCAAATATCACAAGTCCAAAAGTAGAGTGCAGCGGAAATAACACATTAACAAAAGTAGGACAGCGGTATGCCCATCCATAAACCCAAAGGCAACCGACTTGGAGAAGCCCAAGTTCATCCGTCAACATGATCGTCGAACCGAGCAAAGCAAGAGTCGCCGGGCACTCTTCCGTACCTTCGTCTATATTGTTTAGATTAAGCAACCATGAGTACACGTATGTACTCGCAAGACTTTAGTGTATGGAAATACAGTAAATGCAGGGTTATAACAAGGAATTAAGCTTCTACACTAGTCTCATTTCAGCATAAGGCAGATTTTGTTTACAAGCAAAAGATTCATAAAACGGTAACGAATTTGTAAAGAGCATTTAATATGAAGCTAAATAACAGTAAGTAGAGTTCATATACAGCAATTCACAACCCTCCATGGCTGCAAATGACAAGTAAAAACAGCCACCCTTGGCTTCCCAATCCACCAACTCATTCCAACACCATTTCCAAAAGCTTTAGCAAAAGCAAAGACTATACTTGACATTATTCTCCCAAGTTGCTCATGACCGTGAGCACGGCTAATTAATTAGATTTTAATCTCTGCAGAGAGTGTACACTTTACCCACAAGACATGATCTACTCTTCTTGCCAAGCTATTAACACACTTCCTTTGGTGTGTCGGCAGAGTGATCATGACAAAGCCGTTCAACTAGTTAAAGCTTAGCCTTGCACCGCCGACAAGTGATGTTAAACCCTTGCCACAGCTTCGGAGATCCTGGACCGATGGTGCCCCATCGCGAACTCTCCCCATGGCAAGGCATGCACCGTTGTATTGGAATGCTTGGGCCCCAACACCTCGTGAAGGAGCACCTAGAACGACTCCAAGACATCGGATCGTCCATACTACTCCGCCTACCAAAGTGCAATGCTAGACTTTATCCAATCTAGTGAGCTTAGGCTATCCCATACTAGCACATGTGGTTGCAATCAAACACTTAGCGATAGCATCAAGTTCGGTTCTTAATCGACCCAGGCGAGGATCTCCCCTAACTACGCATGAGGTCCTTCTCACGCCTCGAGTTAAGTAATAACTCGCCTGCGTCTAAATGATAAGTTTTGAGTTGGACTTTTATCAAAATACACGGAAACCATACCTCGGTTCCGTTCAATTTAAACAAGTTTGCTCAATGTAGTTGAAACATCTCCCATCATTTGAAACCAATCTAATGAGCAAGTCCAAGCATATACATATGTTAATCTTGCAAGTTTTACCCAAGTGACATTAATTATTGTCTACACCATTACTAGGTTACAATGGCGTTGATTCAAATGTCAAGGTATTGGGAATGCAACAATTGATTTAGCTACCATCACCCACAATATAACAAGTTTAAATCATACACGCATGCATATAGTTTGATAAAGCAACATAACTTTGCAAATATGGGATCAAAATGGTCAAAGGAGGTGCTTGCCGGTTGCTCTTCGTCGAAATATAATCCGGATCAAAGCCGATGTCGTTAATAACCGAATCCGAATTATCGCCGCGTCTGCGTTGAATAATAATAACCGAGACAAAAGCAAATAACACCGAATCAAAATGGGACAAAAAGAAATCAGATAAAATTACGAATTAAATCTTACCAAGAGGTTACAAGTGTGTGTTTTGGTGTTTATAACTTCAATTCAAGATGCAAAAATTGTTTGGATTGATAGAAGTAAAACATTCACTTAAAGGTTTGCTTGAATAGTTCTTAACTTTAAGTGTTCATGCATGGGAGCAATTTCTATAAGTTAGATCTGTAATTTAAGGTTATTTGCTGTTACTATATAGTCATAGGGCGATTTCTTGCATTGTGGAAATTTCGGATAAGGGTTTCTATTTACGATTACCCACGATAACCGTTCTAGAAACCTTATTACTTAGGGTTGTTAGGATAATAAGATTAATATGCGATTATGGCAAATTGAGATTATCTTTTCATAATTGGATAGCCTATACTTTGGTTTGTTATTCTAAACTGATTTCATAAGTTTTAGGGTTTAAGCAAGATATTATATTCATTATTGAAAAGGCTTATGTGACCTTATAAATGTTATATTATTCACAATCGGCCAAAAATGCAAGTTTGCAATTATCACTTAAGGGTATTGAGCTAATGAAATTAATATGAAAATCTTAATGAAATAAGAATCTTTCTATGGAATATGACAGAACAAACATTGTAGACCATTTCTACACTAGTTTTATAAGTTTTAGTATTTAGACAAAGTTATTTAATCAACTCGATGAAATAGCCTCAATGATCATAGTAAAAATGTTAAATCGGCCAAGATTCATTTTAAGTTTGCGACTACGCTACACATGATTTTTGATTCACATTTCAGGTGTTAATAGGAAACAATCCTAGAAATGTTTTAAAGTTGGTTTCGCGATCTTTTCACCTACGTTAAAGATGTTTTCCATACCGAAGTCCATTGCGGCTTAATATGACCTAACTCAAAAGTGTTCAATACGATTCTATTTTCACTCAGCAAGCAATAATATGTCATTCTAGGGTTATAGCATTCAGTTTTGTCGCGTTTAGGGTTCTTTTTTCGACGTTTATTGTCGGCCGATTTATCGATCGCATGTTTTGATTAGTGAGAAAATATAGCAAACCGAGGCGAAACTTAAATGTTTTTATATACTTGTGATCTATACAAACCCAAGATTGCATCCAAACTAGTTTTACACATTTTTGAGTCCATTTAATCCATATTTTAACTATTTGAATCTTGCATGATATTAAGGCTTTGCGCAATTAACTTTTTGATGCAAAACACATTAAGTCCTAAATCTTTTTACAGAAATGGATCATTTGAGGTTGCAGGAGCATGCTGGATCTATTTCACAATCTTTAGAGCTAGGGTTAACATAGTTCCTTCATAACATGCAAAACTTGGCTCTCATTCAACCCTTAATTAAAAGTTTTTGTAGCATGCAACATGTAACTTTTTCTTGCCTAATCTAAATCCCTACTGAGTAACTCAGATTTAGAAACTAAGTTTGCATTAATCGGAGATCTACAGCAAAAGATATGAATGTTTTATTGCATAGGGCAAAAAAAAATGGAAAAAATGTTGCTGGAGGGGGATTCGAACTGGGGACCTCCAGACTACAAGCCCTGGTGCTCTACCACTACGCCATGTTGTTGCTTGTGAAGGGATTCCTTGCCAAAATAGATAAAGCTTACCCTTAACCCTAGAGCTCAAAATCCCAACAATGGCAAGGCTGGCTGGAGCTTGCTTGCGCGATGGAGATGATGCCGGGGAAGGAGAGGGCTCGGCAGAGGGTGTCCCTGGCGCCGGCGCAGGCTACATGCATGCACAGGGAGTAAGATTAGAAGCTCAGGAGAAGGAGTAACGGCTGTGCACGGATGAAATGGCTGAGCTCACCACGGTGCTTTGCTTGGCCGGATGATCTCCACGGTAAAGAACAGCAGCAGCGAGCAAGCAATAAGGAGTAGTTGGCTTCGGTTGGATGGCTTGGCTGGAAGCTTGCTCGCCGGCGCAAGGAAGAAGACTAGCTTCAGCTGCATGTGAAATGGGAGGGAATGATTAGGAGATGAGCAAGCTGCAGTGAGCACGAGTGAGAAGGATGAGCTCGCCTGAAGTTTCGCCTGGAGGAAGACCTGGCTCGGTGCTGCTTGGCCGGATGAGCTTCACGGCAAGAAACAGCAGCAACGAGCAAAGAGTTGGAGGAGGAAGGCTGCTGGCTTTATGGCAGTGCAGGGCGGAGGCGGCGAAGCTTGAGGCGACAGCACGGCTGGGTGGCTGAGTTTCAGGATGCAGCAGCCGCGTGGAAGAATTTCCCTGCCCGGGCAGCACTTCGGCGGAGAAAGTTTGCCGCGGCAGCACTTGGGCAGCGCGCTGAAGAGGGAGAGAGAGAGAAGAGAGAAAGGAGGAGGGGCTGGCCAGTGGGCCCAGGTGCGTGCGGGACCACCTGCCAGAGGCACAGCTACAACTCCCATCGATTGAAACGGCTAGCACAGTAGCTGGGCGATTTTTGAGTGCTGAATTGACTAGTCAGATGGGCAGGCTTGGCAAGGGGTGCTAGAATGGTTGAAAAATTCTGAAAATTTTTGAGTAGATAGCCCAGAAGTCCTACTTTCCATTTTCTTTGGTTTCATCTCAATATCTATTGTCGTTTAAGAACAGTAATTCATCAAACATGACTGGTTTTCAACTGTTTTTGAATTTTTGAGCTATATAAATGGTGTGCCAAAATTCTGTAAAATTGATTTTTATTCATCTTTTGGTCTCTAGTATTTTACAAAATTATTTTCTATAGCATGTTGTTTGAGTTTTCTTTGAGTTTCATTAAGGTGTTGGATTTGGCAATTAAAAGACTGACTGCTCCAAATCCTTGTTTCTGTTTTTGATTTTTCTTTAAGAGTAAATAAAGTCTATTATTTCTGAAACATTGTTTTTCAAATGAATTTGAGCTAAGGATGTTTCTGTAAAATTTGCGGCTCAAAACCATACTCCATTATTTAATAAAAATTCTGACATTGCAGATTTCAGATTTTCAAGTTCTCTGTTTTAGAATTTTAAACGGCTATAAAAGTAATTATTAGTTTTTGATATTTTTACCATGGGTTAAGTATGTTATGAGGGATACATGATAAAATTCTCAGTGAGATATAAGCTCTTATTATTTTTGAAGAATTCTGTCATGTCACTATTTTGAAGTTAAAACATGTCGCTTTATTATTTACTTTTTACTTAAATCATTAAAAATCTTTGGACAGCTGAAAAGATGTGGTGAATAATTCCCATAGTTTAATGGCATTTTTACTGGCCTTTTACTTTTATCTTTTACCTTTTACTTTTACTCATTTACTCATTTCATTTATTGGTTTTTCTTTTAAACCCAAAATTCAAGAGTAATTAATATGGTTGAAGTTGTTTTAGAAAAGATGGGAATTCAATGTATGATTACCTTCTCAACTCATTTTCAAAGTTTGCTTATTTTGGACCAAAAGTTTTAATGTAGCAACTTGTTCTTTTCTTTTGGTTGACAAACTAGAAAATGAAGAAAAAGATAATATTTGAAAAGAAAATCTTGGTTTTAGTTAAACTGTTTACTCAATTCCATTTTTAAAATTCTAATTTTTCAATTTTACTATTTTCGAAATTTTTGGGATGTTACAGTGTTCGTGCATGAACTGTTTCAGATGATTATTTGATATGCTTGTGACAGCATGGTAATGATTTTGCTTGATGCAATGCGCTCATGTGAGTGGTTGCATGCATTGACTTTGAGTCAAGTCGTGGACTTGTGTTCGGATTTATTTCTTGTTTATTCGTGTGCAGGTGTTGCTCGAGGGTGAACGTGGTCAATAACAGGACCGGAGCTAGGTTCATGGAGGAACTGAGGTTCGAGACTAGGTTCAGGGAGGAATCAATGTCTTGATGGTCAAGGATGTCATGCAGGACGTTTGGGGCTAAAGAACAGTGCACATGGAGGCTGGTTATTCACGTGAGTGCGGCAGGTAGGCCGTACACGTCCATGTCTGAATTCAAAGTTGTATTGGGCCATGTTGGGTCAAGTGGAGTTGTATAAAAACTCTTTAGGATTGCTCATTATAAATAGGAGGAGATCTCCTGTTTATTGTGAGCTAGGTATTAGAGTTTGTACTCTTTTGATTTTAGAGTACTATAACCAGATAAAAAAATAAAGAAATCTTTTTTGCGGTAGGATTGTTTTCCGGCGAGAGCTCCGTGGTGGATTACTGTTTTATTTTTAGATTGATTCATAGTTTCATCACAATATTTTTTATTTGATCCATTCAAAATCTGTCTAGGGCATCAAGTGATTAATCTGAAAAGTTTGATTGGTTAATTCCTCGTAAATCCTGATTAATCTCGTAATTAGGGTTAGATCAATTTTCGTCATTATTTGTTACAGTCATCTTGCGAAGGTCATAACTCTAGATCTGTAGATCCGATCGAGCTGATTCTTATTGGGTTAGTTTCAAAATTGAATCTATTTTCTACAGTTAAAATTTCACATCAATCCAACAGAAACAGTGGGATCTTCAGTAATTACTGTTTAAGTGAACGTGCATCATTCTGTTTTTGTCGAATCCGAATCAGGCAATTTGAGTCTAAATTGGGGTGTTTCAAAAATCATCAAAAATTTGATTTTAGCTTCTGCGCAATCATTCACCCCCTCTAATTACTAGTTTAGTATATATTGATCCTACACTTTGAATCATGGTCGTACGTATATAACCGTTATGGAGTGGGCTCTCAATATGTAGACCTGCTTTTTATAAGGATTTTGTCTTCAACCAAAAAATATTGATCTAGTGTGGGTAGCCAAAAATACAAATCGATCGTCACACGTGCGTTGGA
Source organism: Guadua angustifolia (assembly GCA_036346375.1). Lineage (NCBI taxonomy): Eukaryota > Viridiplantae > Streptophyta > Magnoliopsida > Poales > Poaceae > Guadua > Guadua angustifolia. Next base: position 630,669 of record JAYEVE010000286.1, on the reverse strand, counting down.
CTTAGAGGTGACATCTATACTTTACTTAAGTGTATGCTCACTATCACCCAAAAGTCTCGTATACGGAATATTAACTAAATGGCCCTCACCTAAATAAATATGAGGCACCTTGTTGCACCGTATACACTTACGCGTCCATAAGTGTTTCGATTCCATTCCGAACAATCATACTGGGATTGAGACCAACTCATCCAAGCATAGCACTCGCCGTCCGTCTTAGAACCTTGGTATCGCCCATGCTCACCGAGAGGAGTGCGAGCAATAGCCAAAGAATGACGATCGCTCGAGTTTATGCATTCAATGGTGATGACAATTTCAGTTACCCGGATATGTGTCTAGTGCTAGTTCCTAAGATCAATGCCTATAGCACTCACATATCGCGCATTCAAGATGTATCGCAACACATACATACAAATAGGGCTGGGCAAATAAACCGGAAACCGAAAACCGAATCCGAAATAACCGAAACCGAAACCGAAATAACCAAACCGAATAATTGGTTGTCGATTGATTTTATGTCTTAAATAACCGATTTTGTTTCGTTTATTCGGTTTTAAGGCTCGATTAACCGAACTAACCGAATATCTGTTAATTCCTAAACCCTAGCCTCGGTCCTCCTCGGCCCTCACGGCTCACACACACACACACACCTCACACGACTCACACCCTAACCCTAGCTTTGCTCCAGCGGCACCCCGATCCGGCTTCTCAGCGTCTCCAAGGCCCAGCCGCCCCCTCCCGTCTCCCAGGCGCCACCCGCCTGGTCTTGCCCGCCTCCCCTGGCCCTCCAGTCTCCGGCTCTAGGTGCCGCCCCGCCCCCCCCTCCAGGCTCCGGCCTCCCTTCCCTTCCCAATCCCCTCCAACTCCAAGCTCCCCTGGCCGCCGCGCCCTCCCTCGGCCTCCCTTCCGGCTTGGCGGCGCCCTCCCGACTCGGCCTCCCTCCCCTCCTCCCTCCACTCGGTGCTCCACTGTCATGGCGTCGCCCTCCGGCTCCCTGCCTCCCTGCTGCAGGGCCGTCGGCCACCACCGCCTCCCTCCACTCGGTGCTCCAGCCGTCGTCAGCATCGCCTCCCGGCTCCCCAGCTGCCGGCCGTGGCCGGCCACCACCGCCTCCATCTATGTGATGAGGAATAAGCTCCTTCTCCTGCCATCTTTTGATGCTATCAAGTAATTAATTAGAATGGTAGAAATTAGTCACTTGCTCTTTTGTTTTTGTTTGCACAATTGCATTAATCAGTTGCATTTTGTTGCGATGAGCCATGAATAGAGCTTAAATAACTTGGTTTTGATCTGTTGTTTTGCAGCAACCTAGTGCAAAATGTTGACTTCTCTGAGTTCTTGAACTTTGAGGATCCGAAGGACTACTTTTTGATCTTGAAGCAGCTAGAAAGTAACCATCCGCTATTGATCCGCCTAAGATGCTTTTTGAGGTATCTTTGCTTATTTCATTCCATATGTTATGTGATGAATGATAAGTTATTACACAGTTTTGAAAAGTGGGTTATTTATAATATGACAGTAAAAAATCATAGCCATTTGACATTTGTATGTTATAGTCTACTGCATTATGTAATTGTTTATGATCGTGTACTACAGGTTAATTCGGTTTAAAACCGAAACCGAAACCGAATTATCGGTTAACCGAATTGTCGGTTTCCGAAATTTCCAAACATATTTCGGTTTCCTTTTTGGAATAACCGAAATTCCCAAAAAACCGAAAACCGAAACCGAAATATTCGGTTAAACCGAACGCCCAGGCCTACATACAAATCTAAGTAGTTTGACATGGTATGAACGTAAATTAGAACTATTACAACTACTTAATATTATAAGTAGTGGCCGACCGGTGAACATAAACAAATGGGAATTCCATAAATGAATTCAAACAAAACACATAAAAGAAAACAAAAGTGTGCAACAAAATCATAATAAGCCACTTTATTTATTTTGCTCATTTTCTAGGGTATTACATCTGGTCAAGAATTCTCATTATCTAGTCAAGGCTTAACAAAATAAAATAAAAAATATTTTCTTAAGGCTTTTTTGTTGCCTCGGAATGTGTTTTAAGAGGATTTTTGTATGTAATCCTTCTAGTCATTTAATAGAAAGGTGGGAGAGAAAAAGATTTTTTCTTTTGGTAATCACACCCCTTCTGAGGTAATTGGAGGAATAGTTACTGTAAAAAAGATATAAAAAGATTTCTTCCCTTTTACCTTTACTTTTACCATCTCCTCTTTGCAATCTTCGTATAAAGGCCTCCCGCCTTGGAGCTCTTCATCTCCAATTCTCTTTCTTTCATTGTCCTTTCAATCTCAATCACTGGGGTTTTCAGCAAATCCACCTTTACAAAGGGCAAGATCCAGCAGTTGAAAAATCAAGGCTACCTTCCACATAGGGCTTTGATCATATGGAATCCCAGCGGCAAGGAAACGGCTCCAATTGCACAAGAGGGTCATATTGTTCTTTTTTTTTTTTTTTGCCTCTTTTGTGAAATTGGGTTTCTGCTTGTCTGAGAGTGAGTTCCTAGCAGATGTTTTAGATCATTTTGGGATAGAACTCTATCAACTTGGGCCAAATTTGATTTTGATCCTTATTATCTTTTCGCATCTTTGTGAAGCTTTCCTCTGTTTGTCATTTTTATCAATTCACTCGCAACAATATAGGTCTGAGGAGTTGTGGTAGCATGTACTTCAAGCTCCACGACTATACAGCCAAAAAATATCCTCCCCTTCTGATTAAAGATGCATGGCGTGACTATTAGAGGGAGTGGTTTTGCTCTGAAATTTCTGGAGGTAGCTGTCTTAAATATATTAGAAATCCACCTCCAACGTGGTCTACACAAGACAGGGAAATCAAAATCTTCTCTCCACTCCTATGAAATCGGACCGTGGTGGTGGTGGAAGCTCGCTAGTTGCGGCTTGAAACTTCCACTACACCATGACACAATATTACCGTCAGATGTCTGTCGGAAATAATCAGTGATCACCAACAAACTATCTGTCGGCAAAGTTACGCAACAGACTATCTGTCGGTAATATTTCTTTCAGAGTCAGATTGTCTGTCGGCAATTATACATGTATTAAGGACTGACTATGTGTCGGTAAATCTCATATTTCGGATCAAACAGTCCGTCGGTAAAAATATCGTAACTAACTATGTGTCGGCAAATGTCTAGGAGGGAAAAAAATTAATGGGCGGCAAGATTCGGCGGGAGAGCAAAAAAGAGTGCTAGGTTTTCGCTGTACATCACACGTGACGCGACTCCTTCGCCAAAATCGATCCCCAAAATCCCGCCAGCTCCCACGCCAAAATCCCCAAATTCCCCGTCGCCGCCACGACGCCTTCCCGACCGTCGCCGCTTCACCCTCGCGCGCTCCGCCCTGCCGCCATCGCCCTGCCGTTGCCGCCGACGCTTTTCCATCGCCGCTGCCGCCTTTCAGTTCCCTTGCGCCGCCGCCCTTCCCAACGCCGTCGCCCCGCCGCCGCCCATCCGCCGTCGCCTGCCGCACGCCGCCGCCGCCGTCTCGCAAGGCGTCCCACGCCGCCTACGCGCCGCCAGATCGCCGCCCGCATTCCCCACATATATCGAATTTTGTGCTTCAGGTAATAATGAATCAAATGGGAAATCAGAGAGAGATAGATTATCTGATTGCTGACTGATGGATCCTAAAAATAGGACTGAACTTGTGCTCACTTATGAGGTCGAGGATGGAGATTAGATGCTTATTGGTGGTTTTCCATGAGAATGAGTAATGTTGCTACTACTAAATTTATTTATTTCAGCTGATTGTCTGTGTTTCATGTATACGCGCTTCTTATTTACATAAGCCTGTGTTTTGCCTAGATTATACTCATCGTTTCCCAATTCTTTAAACCTATGATAGAGAGGGTGTATGTATTCCTATCAGAATAGGGGATTGGAATTGGAATCGGTTTTAGTTTTATCTATCGAAGGTAGAATCTTAAAAATTTACTTTACTTCTGGATATGGTTCCATTGTTGTGTTGTTTCTTTCCTATTCACATGATCTACTTCTGCCCTCATTAACATATTCAAATTACAATTCACCTCAGTTTGTCACCTTAAAAGTTATTCTGTCTCATTTTCTGCCATGCCATGCGATGCCATATAAACATCAGAGGAGGCAATGCCTGTAACAAGTTCTCTGTTAAGTGAAGTATTTCCCTATGTTTGAATCATATGCACATTGGCTATGATCTTGAAAAGATCATGCATTTACATATCTATCAGCGTCATGCATATATTCCTTGGCCTATAGATGCTGTAGGAGGCCATGCTTAGCCTTGTGGCTCTTTTATGAAGCCACAAATGTAGATGTATTTGGATTGGCTGCAATTAAATAAAATAGTGTGCTTCTGTAATCTAGCTATGACGTTTTTTGTTTCTGCTTTAGGATGTTCTGAAAAATATGTAGGCAAGAGCTAACTGGGCATATTTTCCTTGATAGATAATAAGGATAAGGGATTGTAGCTGGATAATTTTATTTCGGGTTCTTTAGAGTTTAGACAGTGAAGTTTTCTTGGAGGTAAAAATGTTATCATCTATGTACTGATTCAGCTTTTTGTGAAAGCATTCTTTATGCTTGCAGGTACCAGACTTTCATCTATACCATCACTACTGTGATTTTTTCTTCATGATTAGCATTTATGGATCTTTTAGGATTCAGTCAAGGAAAAAAGGTGTAGAGAAAGTTTTATTAAGAGGGAGATTATGTTTCTTGTTTATATTGCTTTGTGAATAATGTGGAGGACTATTCTTATAGACAGATGCATGCGAGGGCAAGATAAATGTAGCAGACATATTTCTCTTGTCTCTATGCAGCGGCTATGGTATTATGATCCTTCTGCCCTATCTTTATATTATGAAAAAACTGCAAGTCAGTACCAATCATGGTATCCTTTAGTAACTACGGTCTTCTCATCTTTTCAGTGTATTTTCTAGTTTTTTGCAAGATTGCATGTGTGCATGTGTTGTTCCTGAGACCACACTGATGTATGTGGTTTTAGATGGAACCGCTGTATGTGATTTGCTTGGAGGTGCCACCAGGCTGTGCGTATGTGTTGTCTCCTCTTTTCTTCTGCTGTTGTATTTTTTGTTTCTATCTATGCCAAATTTGGTTGCTTGGAGTCCTTTTTCTAGGGTTTGATTTTGTAGATGCCCTACTTTTGAGGCCTATGAATAGGCTGGGCAAAAGGTTGATGGGTGGTGACTGTATCAGTATGTTGTTATTACTGTATTTTAGTATTTTATAGCGATTACAGGGGATTTTTTTGTGGTTTGTATGGAGATTTAGGACAATGATATTATTTACGAATGATGTAATAATAATCGTTTTACTGTCAGTTTATTTGATAGGGAAAAATTATCCATACACCTACTGTATAGGATCTTGGCCCTGCATTGTCTTGGTACTAACTAATATAGCTTTCGATTCGTGCTATTGTTGAGGTCCTGAGGATTCCTGTATGTACCTGCATAGATACCTTTTGGTAAAAACTAGCCATTTCTAAAATATAAAATGTGCTTTCATGTTAAGTCTAGGAATTGAATCCTAAAAAATTATACAAGCAGGAAGATGGGATAGAGAGGTCAAACACTACCGACAGCATTAGCTCCCTTTATTTATTTCTAAAAAATAAACTTCAGTATGTACCTGCATAGATACCTTTTGGTAAAAACTAGCCATTTCTAAAATATAAAATGTGCTTTCATGTTAAGTCTAGGAATTGAATACTAAAAAATTATACAAGCTGGAAGATGGGATAGAGAGGTCAAACACTACCGACAGCATTAGCTCCCTTTATTTATTTCTAAAAAATAAGCTTCAATAGCATTTTCTCTGAACATCACGCCATGCTTTATGCTTTTTATTGATAATAGTTTGAACTAAAAACAGTTAGAAAAGTAACTTGAGTTTCGTTGTGATCTGCCTACCATATGTTTGATAGGAATTCTCAGACAGTTTTATACTTCTATTAATCTTTTTAGCCTTGGTAGCATTTCGTGCCCGCTCCCTTATTTACAACTTCTCGTGTAAATACAAATCATCCTTACTTTACAAGCTGTACTGCTGTGTCATTGTTTTCTGGTTAATATTTTTTCCTTGATTATATTTCCTGCTACATTTTTGTGCTATCGTTGAAAACGATCAAACCAAGTATGTCACCATGTACATGGAGTTAACGAGAACGCAGTTCTAAGTATACCATTTTCCCAAACAAAGGCACACTTCTTTTCGGTGGGTGCTTTTTCTTCTGATTACAATGTCACCACATACATGCAGTTGCTGAGATCGCAGTTCTAAGTGTATCCATTTTTTCAGGCCTATAACAGAGGCACACTCCTTATGGGTGGGTGCCTTTTCTTCCGATTACAGTACGACACCACGTATATGCGGTTATTGAGATTGCAATTCTAAGTGTATCCAATTTTTCAAGGCTGCAATAGAAGCCTGCTTCTTTTGAGTGGGTACTTTTTCTTCCGATTAAAGATAACTTCGTTTTGTTTTGAAGTGGTGATTACCTTATTATTTATTACTGGGATAGTACAAATTCAAAGTTACATGAGGAAGCTAGCACTACTTTGAGCTTACTGAAGCAAGCTGTTCAACTTCTTTCGTGTTTTAGTTATTTCTACCTTATCGGACATGCCAGGCCTATTTTAGAGAATCTAGATTTGGTGCAACTCTTTATACGTTTTTGTATTGACGAAATATGAGAGATATGCTTTGATATAATTATTTTCTTGAAAAGAACTGATATAAAGCATATATACATACGTTCGTTCTACAGCTAATAAATAATCTTATTGGTCTCCACTAAATCCAAATGATGTGATATCCTGAAGAAGCAAGTCAGTTGTATTGCACAATTTGATAATACGATGCTTTACTTTTGCAGGTTGGCTATCTACTAAATTGGATTTTGGTATCAGGGTGTTATTCATAGGTTTATGGCTATATAGACTACAGATGTGTCCCTTTATCAGGTCTATTTCTAATAGAACATTACAACGCTTTTATTGAAATTTGAAAACATGCCCGTGACTACGTACATTGCTCCTGCTATTTCGGTTCTTATATGTCTTGTATTGTTATGCTTGAAAGATAACTTCGCGCTATGATTTTAAGTACCTTTAGATTCTATATTAACCATGCTTCTTTAGGAATTTGCTATTTTGTTAGAGTTGGATTTACAGAGGTTTATATTGGAGACAATAGCATTCACAGTTATTTAGCGGAAGTCAATCAACCCAAAGAAATGTAAATTCTCTCTGTTGATCCATGGCGACTTTTAGATTGTCAAATTCAAAATCCAGGTTCACTACCCTTTTCGAATTTCTTTGCCTTCTTTTAGATAAACGTGATTTTTATTATCAATATGAATATTGTTTCTGCAAGCCTTTAATGCCTATGATATATCCTGAAATTTAAGTCATCGCACGGGGAAGAACAATCTTGCTATTGACTATCTCAATCTTTTTCCTTTACTCTCGACGAAGCAATTGCAAACCATGGAAAGTATGATCTGTTCAAAAGTTTTTCCTTTATCGTCAACTAGAGCAATGCACTCTCACAGTGTCAAGCGGTGTGATTGAAGAAGAGATTAGTGAAATAGTTCTTCAAACATATTCTTTTCCTTGGTTCTGTTTTTTAGAAGAGGCATTAGCATTGAAGTTTGAAAAACGTAGAGGATTACAACAATCATCTAGAACGGACTCTCCTAACATTGTCAATAGTCCATATTCCTAGCAAGTCTCTGAATCACACTGTCTGCAGATCCAAGTAGATGTCATGTATATTTTCTTTTGTCACCGCGTGCACCATTGTAATCTGTAAATGGGAGCAATGATCTAGTTATGAATTTGTTAGTGTCCACTGTTTTGTGACTGAAAAAAAATTCTTTTCTTCACTTATTTAACATAGCACATTGTGGGTTACCATATGTCCTGGCAGCTTTTTTTGTTGTCTCTTAGCTATGGTGATATGGCTGGCTGTTCGAATCTTTGTTCACTTCAGCATGGTTACAAATTTATGCTTTCGTTAATTGTACTAATTTCCACAAAATTCGTTGAAGGAGGCTGTATTTGTTCAGTGATATGCAGAATGAACTTAATAATGAAAAAAAACATCATTAGCGTAAGATCCATACTCGACCATGTATATATTCATGTTATTACCGTGAGTTCTATACTTATATCTAGTTTGGCTAGTAGAAATATTTATTCAAATGCCTCGGCACATCTTGTTACTATCACCATATGCTTGCACTAAATTTCAAACTGTTTTTTTTGCAGGTAGAATTGCAAGGAAGTTAGTGTTACCATCAAATATAGATGCTTTTGTTCAAAACAAATAGCTAGTGACATGTATATTAAGTGATCATTTTGTATGTACTTGACACCTCATGTGGGTGGAAGATAAGTTGACTCTAGCTTTCAAGATCCAACAGGGTTGAATTTTGTAAAGGATTGATTGTTAAATATATGAACTTTGGGTTTTTAGACAAATTTGCATATTTCTAGTTGAATGAATTTGATTACGAGAATGGATGTATTTTGATGGAAGTTGTTGTGTTGAATGGATGCATTAATTGAGTTATTTTCTACTGTGATGTGGTCAAAATATGAATTAATTATCAGTTGGATTTATAATATTATGCACAATAATGTTTTATCATTGTTTTCTATCTAAAAATGCATGGAATTCACACCAATTTGGCTTAGGCTCAGATGATCTGTCGGCAAAAGTATGCCGTCAGGCTATCTGTCGGCAAAAGTGTGCCGTCAGACTATCTGTCGGCAAAAGTGTGCCGTCAGACGATCTGTCGGCAAAAGTATATCTCGTTAAAAAGATATATCTGCCGGTAATTGTACTATAATAATGTCGGATCATCTGTCGGCAAAAATATATCTGTCGGTAAATGTTTTTGCCGCGGGACTTCTTGACATGTTTTTTTCGTCGGAAAACTTTTGCCGACGATAATACGTCGCTATATATGGTCTTTGCCGGCATGATAGGCTGTTGTCGAAATTGTGTTATGGTGTAGTGTTCCCCCAAATTGTAGGGTTTTTAGATGAAAGTCCTAGAAATTGGAAGTTTTCATTCAAAATTCGTCCTTATTGAGTTGAAAGTTCCTAGGTTTGAGTTAAAAGTTATTTTCAGATGCAAGATGAAAGTTGTAATTTTCTTCAATTTTTCAAATGAATATTCCATATTTTAGTTGAAAGTTGTCTCATATCGAAGATGAAAGTTACGTTTTTTTTTGTTTTGAAAGCGAGTGATTTGAGTTAAAAGTTGTTTTCTGTTAGAGTTGAAAACATTGAAATTTTTTGAGTGGAAGTGGATGATTTCCCATTGAAAGTTTCCTTTTATTAATTGATACTTGAGAGGGAGGAGGGAGGAGCAACGGAAGGATGGGAAGCTTGATGAAACTTGTTCTGACAGCTATGACGGGACGTGCAACGTGTTTCGTAACTCGCATGCATGGATTAACCGCACCCATATGATCTGTTATGTAACAGTTACGAAGAAAGCAATATGCTCCAAATTCCGTAAAAAAGGAAAAGAGATGTACTTCCATGCTTTTCTTTTTTAACAATTGCATAAATATTAAAGTATGAATGAATGGTAGATTGTGATTACTTGCCCTTCATTTACTTTAAAATTTGTGCGACTTGTGTAACATCATCCCAAAAATTTCAAAAATGGTAAAAATGAAAATTTAGAATTTCAAAATGGAATTGAGTAAACAGTTTAACTGAAACCAAGATTTTCATTTTAAATATTATCTTTTCTTCATTTTCTAGTTTGTCAACCCAAAAGAAAAGAATAAGTTGCTACATTAAAACTTTTGGGTCCAAAATAAACAAACTTTGAAAATGAGTTGTGAAAGTAATCTTACTTTGAATTCCCATCTTTTCTAAAACTTTTTCAACCTTAATAATTATTCTTGAATTTTGGGTTAAAAAGAAAAATCAATAATTGAAATTAGTAAAAGAGTAAAAGTAAAATGGTAAAAGATAAAAGTAAAAAGCCAGAGAAAAGAAATAATATTAATTCATTAAAAAGTCCCCATCACATCTTTTCAGCTGTCCAAAGATTTTTAATGATTTAGGTAAAGAAGTAAATAATAAAGTGACATGTTTTAACTTCAAAACAGTGACATGACAGAATTTTTAAAAAATAATAAAAGCTTATATCTCACTGAAAATTTTATCATGTCTTCCTCATAACATACTTAACCCCTGATAAAAATATCAAAAATTAATAATTACTTTTATTGCCGTTTAAAATTCGAAAACAGAGAACTTGTGTAACACCCCAGCGCTCAAATGCGCCACGGATGCTATCAACACTCTACACTCTTATTATCGGCTTATAAACTAAGCCACCGAAATTTACAAAATTTCGGCATGACCTCTCTAGACAGTAGGACATCCACTCAGCAGACAGAAACCAATTGTAGTTATGATATCATTCTAACAGGTCCTTAGTTAATCAATCACACATTCAACAGAACTTAATAACTACACCACGACGAATGACATATTACAACCATAATCCATACAACCTGGCTTTACAAAGCAATTAAATAGTTTGATGCAAACGTGCTTGTGCTACTACTCCCCCCTATGCATGCCGGTTTCAATGTACCTGCAACAACACAACAAACAAGCGTGAGTCGATGACTCAGCAAAGTACACGAGAGTAACAATTCCAAGTTATCATAAGTAGAACAAGAGCTTGATCATAAAAGCAAAGAAGACAAATGAAGCAACATCCGAACGATACACTTTTATACTCATTTAAAGCAATAACTTGACCATACAAGAAAATTATCGCAATCAAATCATCAATTTGATAATAAACCCATTCAACGCCAAAGAAGCATTACTTAACTCTAAGTCACAACGTCTCCCGACTCAACTACCCCTTTACGCAACTCAAACCAGTTTCATCACTTGCGTTTGAGTTCAAAACTCGACTTCACTCCACGATATGCATACAACATAATTAGCAAGGCAAAGAAATGTGCTAATTCATCAAATTCAATTCAATCTCCCCTTTCTAGGTTGAGTCCACAACTCAACCTTCGATTACCATAATCACCATCCATCTGACACATCATTTACCCCGACACTCATTATTAAAGATGCAATGCACATGAATGCTCATTTCGATGCACGTGAATGCTCATTGCCATGCACATGAATGCTCATTGCCATGCGCGTACCGGTACTGCCGAGTGCCCACCCGTCGGTGTGCACCCTCACGTCCCTTCCATCCCGTAGATGGAAGGTGCCTACTTCATCTTGTCTCGCTCCCATTCACCTCGATGAATGGGACTACGAGTAGGACTTTCGTGTTCACTACGTGTGAACACAGAGGCCCGTGATCGTAATGGGTCGCCTCTTCCATTATGAATGCACAAATGCAATTTTCATGAATAAAATGCAACTTTTCATTCAAAGCCAACACTAACATACCATAACCATATACATACAAATAGCCAATTCTCACATATACACCCTTTATAAATGACTTAACCGTTAGAACCAAACTCAAAGTTAGTCCCAACCACTCAAACCACATACAGCTATAATCAACCTTCATTTAAAATCTCGATCTCAATTAGAGTTCATCTAATTAACAGCAACAATTAAATTAAGAAGCATCATATATGAACACACATCCACACTCAATAGCATAGTATACTAGCATCCTTTCCCTTAACCTTTTTAATCATCATAAACATTTTCATAAGATGAAGCACCTTTTAGCTATATTCAAACAAAGCTTACCTCTTATGTATTCATCGACAATTACGACGTTGAGAGCAAACAATCGATTAATCCTCCTAGCCATAATCTAGGGAATGCACTTGCCTTTTACCGACGCGTGAGGCAACTCAGGGCCGAGACCACCCCCCCGAAGACACTCTCCCTGAAAACGACGTTACGCACAAGAATGGATCATTTCTGACCGTCATTAAAAGTTTCACTTATGGAATGTCAACAAAATCATCTGAGGTCTGGCAAACAATTTGCAAGAATCAACCAATTTAGATTAAATTCTAGGAAAAACTAACCTATTGCAGTTAACCACTAACTAAACTGTTAAGGTGCATCTCTCCCATTGCAATCATTTGAGGAATGTTGATAGAAGCTCTAAACTCCAATTCAAGCAATTAACACAAGTACGGGAACCTAGGGATATGACATGATCACAAGTCTCGGCAACTGACATATATATATATATATATATATGTATGTATGTATTTTTAAGAATGCCACAAGCAACCTGCTGGCCCTCATCAACTCATTGGTAGAAAGCTACAAACTACTTTTTTTAAAATCCTCTATTTCTGTAACTTGCTTCCTAAGGAGATAAATAAAGTAGAATGGAACTATAGAAGCGCTGGAAGGAATTGTTACATCGCTTCAGAGTTGAAAGACTTATCATGCGAAAGAATGGAGAATTGGGATATTATATGCAATTACACAATGAATATATCAGCAGTCAACACAGACGACATTAATCATTGCCATGAATTTTAAATGATGATTTGAACCCAAGCATCGAGGTTCTGCCAACATAAGAAATATAATGCTAAACCTATCTATGCACTACTCTCTACTTCGGTCATGCCATACATCAGTAGCCACTTTAGCATCTAAATTCATGCACCATCACTAACATTCTTTAGAAGTAACAAGAAACAACTAAAAGAGGTGCTACAATATGCATTAAACTCAGCTACAACATACTACCTCAAATCTGGACAGCTAGGAATGACATAGCAACTAAATAACCCTTCTAGGCATTTCCTCAAACACCTTAGCTACAACAATCCATCCATAAGCTAGAACCCCCACCTCCACTTACCACAAGGAGGAAGAAGGAGGAAGCTCATTCTTTAGTCTGCCGTCGCAGCTGGAAAGGCGCAGGACTCTCAGCGATGGATTCTCACAGGCGGCAGAGATCGGCAGCCCTTAGGCGGGGACAAGCAGACCTTGGCAAGACTTCGGCAAGGGCTAAGCAGGTTGGGAGGAGGCGCCTGCAAGGCTAGGCGACGCCGGCCAGAGGTCGGGTAGGCGCCAGGCTGGGCGACGCCACGAGGTCGGGTAGGCGCCAGGTCGGGCGACGCCGACGAGGCCGGAGGCACTCTGCCGGGAGTGGTCGCAGAGGAGTTCACGGAGACGTCTGGCAGGAACCGCGCAGCAAGCAACAAGCAGGGAAGGGAGCTGGGCAACCGGGCCATAGGGAGCATGCGGCCAGGAGGAGAAGGGGAAGTCGGCCAGGCTGGGAAGACCAAGAAAATATCAGCCAAGAAGGAATATCAGCCACACACAAGAGGTAAGGAGAGATAAGGTTGGTGAGAAGTAGTTGGGAAGGAAAATTCCAAGAAAACCCTTCCCCACCACAAGCCTTTAACCCTAACTCTCCCCGCGGGGCAAATTACCCCTGAGAATACCTGCCAGACGGCCCCAGCTCACCCGACGGAAGGCCCAAGAATTTGAAGCGAGGCTTCGCGATATTACAACTTGAAAATCTGAAATCTGCAAAGTAAGAATTAATATAAAATAAATATGCAATATATTGATCTGAAAATTTTACTCAAGAAATCTAAGCTCACATAAACTCTCCGAAAAAGTTTCAGAAATTGTTGAATCAATTTTCATTCTCAAATAAAATAAAAACCGAAGTGAACAAATAAAGCTATCGATACTGTCGGAATTTCTGTAATAATTCTGTAAAGTATTTTAATCTGAAAATTTTACAGTAGAGTAAAAGAGGTCTCCAGATTAGCCAGTAAAATTTTGAAAAATACATAATGATGAATGATATCTCATTCAATGCGTTTGATCTCATGCTGTCCAATCAGCTGAATTAGGTGAGCTTTGTTTCTTCACTGGCAGTGGGCCCTTTTCTTCCACTCGTTGCCCTCTCCACCGCGCAGCGCTTTAAAAGCAAGACCCGAGCCTCCATTCCACGCTTCTAGCTCCATCCTGCCCAAGCTTCTCCTCACGCCACTCTCCTGCCACCATTTTCCTTTCCTCTCCAAAATAGAGCACAGTAAGAACAACTCTCTCTCTCCCCACAAGAACACTCATCTTCTCTCCTTTCAATCACCAGCAAAAACCTAGAATCAATAAATGCATGCTATATCATTACGATCCCCATAGCATGAGCATTCTATTTTCACAACCACTTCTCGCATGCATGATTGTTTGGGAGTTTTAGAGAGGAAGGAGAGGGAGGAGCTGTGGTGCGGCAGTGGCAGTGGCAGCTCATCCATGGCGCAGCACGGAGGTGGATGGCACGCAGCAGTGGCACCCAAGGCGAGGTGAGGTGGCGCGGTCGGTCGTGGCGCGGCAGCCGGCCCGGCGATGCGTAGCATCAGAGAAGGAGCCATGACACAGCAAGGCAGAGCTCGGCTCGGGGACGCCAGCGGCAGTGCTGCCACGGCATGCAGTAGCCAGGCGGTCATTGCAGCGGAGACACGGCTCGGCCAAACACCGGACCAACCAAGCGGCAAAACGGATTGGTTTAGCCCCACTGATGCTCAAATGGTGCGCCGTCGCGCTTCATTCGGCCTGCTAGCGTGGATTTCCAGTTCGGCCGAACCAGCACCGCGAGTCACCGGTGGCAGCCCATTCTACAGCCGCTCTGCCGACTCCGCCGGGTCCCCAGGGTGCGCCACAACCTCCACTTGCTCGGCGAGCCGCTGGCCGGCCGACTCCTCCACCCTCCGTCGCCAGCGTCGACCTCCACCTTTTTCCTCTGTTTTGTGCGACTGAGAGGTGGGATCTGCAGGTCAGTCAAAGGTCTTGGCTCAAGGCTTGAAACGGTAGAGGCGTTTTCTGGTTCAGGAAGCGTGAAATGAATATTGAACCGATTTAGCAGCCAGCCTCACTCGAAATGCTTATAACTTCTTATCTAGAGCTCGAAAAATCCTGAGACAAATTTATAAATTCATTTAAAATTGAGTAAAAGATGAATATGCAATAAAATTGACATGTTCACTATAGATTTAATCATTAAATTCAAAGTTTCATAGAACTCCACTTACGTACCTTGTAGCAAAAATAAAAACTATAGCCCCAAAAATCGTGAAATAAATTCCTAAATTCATATAAATTCATGTAGACTCAGAATATGAAAAAATATTTAATTCTCATGCTTGGTTTGATTTATTTGAAATAGAAATTTAAATAAACTCTAATATGTTCTCTTAATAAAATTTGTGCATCGTAAATCCTAAAATGATAAAATAATTTATGTAAGCTCCTGAACCCATAAGAAACTCATTTGTGTAAACATATTTAATTTTCAATCTCAGTTGATGTTATTTGAATTTAAAAGTTCAAACCAACCCTAATATGACACCATTATAAACATACAGATTGTAATTATTTAAATCATGACATAAATTTATATGTTCATATAAACACATGAGGACCCTGAATATTAAAAAATATTGAAATAACCAAACTCTGTTTGAATTATAAATATAAACTAAAAGAAGTAGATCAAGTGTGCTATATACAATGTTTATGCAAACAAGTTCAAATTTGAATATAACCAATTTTGATGAAAACCTTAAATCCTCAGGAACCCAAATATATAAAAATATTTAGATTCTAACTTAGTTTGAATCATTTTTAAAATAGATTGCTTTCAATGTATTAAGTATTCAAATATGAATATCTTTTGCAAATAAAATGTAAATCATGTAAAATCAGTTTTGTAGGTTCCAAAAATTAGTAATGAACTTAGATATGCAAATATTTAGAGTTGAATCTAAATTAAATTAGATTTGGAAATATATTGTCTTTCAAATGCATAAGAAGTTAAAATAGATATTAACTTGAGTTCATGAGATTAAATAATGGTAAAGTGAATTCATAAATATTAGTAAAATCATAAATACCCTGGTTATGCAAAAATAAACATATGTTTGTGTAAATTTGAACTAAGTTCATGTTAGGTCTTAATGATCATTCGTATAATAACGTCTCGGATGAATGCAAAATACTACGAAACTAGTTCTAAAATGCTTATAAAGCCATCCCCAACTAATATCTGAAATATGGTTCAATTATGTTGTAAGACGTAGTCGCAAACTTAAAATGAAACATGATCGATTTAGCATTAGCCTTGTGATCATTTATACTATTTCATCAATCAATAAAATAACTCGTCTAAGTGCTAAAGTCAATAAAATCAGTTTAGAAACACTTTACAAAGTTCAAACTACTGTAATCCGAAGAAAAAATCTCACTTCACCATGAATTGCATATTAATCTTGATAGCTTATTAACCCTAAGAGTTCACATTACTTTTGACTGCAATATGAATGAGTGAACTTTAGGCATAAATGAGAAGCCAATAATTATGAAATTTGTATCACGTAACCTTCTTAAATATCATGTAAATAAGGCTAGTAGCCTAAATCAATAGGTTAGCTTTTATAACTAGAATACCAATTAAATGTTGCTTTGAATCAATCCTAATTAAAGGTAAGAATTCACCTTAAGCCTGAAATGATCATATTTACTTAATCTTAAACAATTTTTGCATCTTGAATTCGAAATCATAAATAATAAAACACACAAATTTAGCCTCTTGAATTCATAAACAACCTCATGTATGTTCATGTTATAGCTTCATGTAATCGATGAATGGAAGTATCACACTCGTGCTAAAAGCCTCATATAAACTGTGTACTAATGAAATTGCTATGCAAGTGATATTTTGAGAACCCAAAATTCATCATGATCTTCTTGGCAAGATTTAATTCGATAATTCTATCTGATTTCTTTTTGCCCCATTTGATTCGATGTTGTTGCTTTTGTCTCGGTTCTTATTATTCGACGCAT
Source organism: Guadua angustifolia (assembly GCA_036346375.1). NCBI lineage: Eukaryota > Viridiplantae > Streptophyta > Magnoliopsida > Poales > Poaceae > Guadua > Guadua angustifolia. Next base: position 613,764 of record JAYEVE010000286.1, on the reverse strand, counting down.
AAACAACGATAATTCGAATCCGATTGCTAACGACATTGACTACGATCCAGATTATATTCCCAAAGAAGAGCAACCAGGCAAGCACCCTCCTTTGACCATTTTGATCCCATATTTGCAATGTTATTTTGTTTTGTCAAACTATATGCATGCGTTATGTTTTAAACTCGCTATATTGTGGGTGATGGTAGCTAAATCCAATTGTATGCATTTCCATTACCTTGTCATTTGATTTACTGCCATTGTAACCTAGTAATGGTGTAGACAATAATTAATGTCACTTGGGTAAAACTTGCGAGATTAACATATGTATCTGCATAGCCATGCTCAGTAGAACGAATTTTAAATATTGGATACCATTTTAACTACTATGAGCAACTTTGTTTAATTGAACGGAACCGAGGTATGGTTTCCATGTATCTTGGTAAAAATCCAACTCAAAACTTATGATTTAGACGCATGAGTTATTACTTAACTTGAGGTGTGAAAAGGACCTCACGCATAGTTAGGGGGAGATTCTCACTGGGTCGATTAAGACCGAACTTGATGCTATCACCTAAGTGATTTCGTACAACCACATGTGCTAGTATGGGATAGCCTAAACTCATTAGACTAGTTGGAATTTAATCTTGCATCTTAGGAGGCTGGAGTAGTAAGGGCACATCGGGCTACGGTGTTGCTCGTAGGTGCTCCTTCACCGAGGCGGGGCCCAAGCATTCCAATACAACGGTGCATGCCTTGTCATGGGGAGAGTTCTCGATGGGGGCACCATCGTGGTTCAGATCTCCTGATCGTGACAAGGGTTTAACATTCACCGGCGGTGCAAGATTAAACTTTAACTAGTTGAATGGTTTCGTCACAATCTAGCAAATCAGTACGGTGAGTATCGCGAGGCATGGTTGACATGATTGCTAGAATGTGTCATGTGGGTAAAGTGTACACTCTCTGCAGAGATTAAAATCTAATTAATTAACCGTGCTCGCAGTCATGAGCAGCTTGGGGAAATAATGTCAAGTATAGTCTTTGTTTTTGCTAAACCTATTGGAAAATGGTGTTGGATTGGGTTGGTGAATTGGGAAGCCAATGGTGGCTGATTTTACTTGTAATCCACAGAAAAGGAGGGCTGAGAAATGTCAACTATGAACTTTACTTACTGTTATTTAGCTTCATATTAAATGCTCTTTACAAATTCGTTACAGTTTTATGAAACTTTTACTTGCAAACAAAATCTGCCTTATGCTGAAAATGAGACTAGTGTAGAAGCTTGTTTCCTTGTTCTAGCCATGCATTTACTTTATTTCCATACACTAAAGTCTTGCGAGTACATACGTGTACTCACGGTTGCTTAATCTAAACAATATAGACAACGGAGTGGAAGAACTCTCCGACGACACATACTCACTCCGGGTTTCGACAATCTTGTTGACGGATGAACTTGGGCTTTTCCAAGTCGGTTTCCTTTGGGTTTTATGGATGGGCATACCGTTGTCCTACTTTTGGTATATGTTTAATTTCCACTGCAATTTACTTTTGGACATGTACTATTTGGCCGGTCGGCCACTACTTATAATAGTAAGTAGTTGTATTAGTTGTAGTTTATGTTTATGCTATTTCAATTGCTTATATTCATGTGTATGTGTTGCAATACATCTCGAATGCGGGATATGTGGGTGCTAGGCGTTGATCTTGGGAACTAGCACTAGACACATATCCGGGTACCTGGAATTGTCATCAACTGTCTAACGCATAATCTCGTGCGACCGTCGTTCTTTAGCTATTGCTCATGCTTCCCTTGGTGAGTGTGGGTGATACTAAGGTTCTGAGACAGACGGCAAGTGCTATGCTTAGATGTGTTGGTCTCAATCCCAGTATGGTTGTTCGGAATGGAATCGAAACTCTCATGGACACGTAAGTGTGTACGGTGCGACTATGTTGTAATACTGCAAATGGTTTTACCAGGGTTTGGCCAGAATTGTTTTGTCGTCTCTCAGTTTTAAGAATCTTAGCAGAGAGATTTGAGGTAAGCCAAATGCATGTCGGAAAGTGTATTTCTCCGTGCTGTAATTTTTTCTGCGGCAAGTTCTACTTAAAGGATTTTCGCTTCACCATGTTTTTGGAATTTAAATCCTTGGAGATTGTGGGTTTGTGGTCTCTAGTTTTTGTGTAGCTTTTACTCTTTTCTCTTTTCCTAGCCTGTTATTTGGTTCATCCACTAAATTAAAAGAAAGAAAGAAGAGTTAAAATGGAACCCCAGCTTGTATTTATAAAAGAAAATGAGAGGAGGGAGGGTTCTGACCAATCATTCATTTCCTATTTTTTTTTCTTCCAGCGCCTCCCCACCTCTCCTCGACCGCCCGGCTCTCCCCTTGCCTCGCCTCCCCTTTATGGCGCCCCCCCGCCGCTTCTCTTCCCCATGGCGGGCGCCATCTCCCCGGTGGTCAAGAGCCGCCGCCTCCCCAAGCCCGAGCTCCTAGGCTGCCTGCCGGCCAACCGCCCCATCTCCGGTGAAGTCGGCGACCTTCCCCCTCTGGCCGGTGAGCTCTCTTCCCCACCGTGGCAAGATCTTCTCCTCCACCTCCCTTTCCTCCATGAGTTAGGGATTTGAGGTAAAAACCCTAGGTTTTGCGGATTTAATTTCTTGCTTGCAAGGTGTTTGTGTTAATGCCTAGCTAGGCTTTCATGAGAATGAATTTGTAGTGCATGCGATTTTGATTCCCTTTAAATTGTGAGCTTGAGGTACTGGCATATTTGAAGTAGAATGTATGTTCTGTGTTTTTCTTTGATGTGGTTAGCATTGATGTATAGCAGATTTTCTTGTAGATGAGCCATTATATGGGATTCTGAAAATGTGGAACTGCTTGTCGTGAGCAATATATATATAATTGTCTGGTTTGTGCTTTATTGTTGGATTGGGGCCTAGTATTCATGGTTGTGCATACTATATTGGTATATGGTAGTTGTCACTTTAGGGCCATTACCGGTATGCCACCACTTATAAATCTAATGATGATCATAGTAACCAGTATCAGAGACCCTTCCTCATTGACGCAAGTCCTAGCTTAGTTATTGAACATTCACAATTCAAACATAGATAACGCTTTACATTTGATAGCTTGAACCAAGAAAACTTAGCCCTGTGAAGTTTACTTGTTTATATGTCCTGAGAGAAGTATATGCGTATTCCTAGTGGAGTTCAGTGGCAATACTCCAGGAAGAGTGGGTGGAGGATGCCGATCGCTAGGTTGCTGGTTTCCTAGAGAATTTTGAGGAAGGTTACCATTCAATGGTTAATCTTGAAATGTATAAAGTCCCATATCGAGTAGTGTGTTATTATTATACTCTTATGTAACCTTGCTTTTTAATTTCCGATAAGTTCGTGAATGTGACAATCGTGCCTTGCCCTATCTTGGATTTCTCGCCTCTAGGGTTGGTGGTTGCTAGCCGCAATGGGCCGTCTGTTCTCGCCGAGGTTAAAGGCAAGTGCAACTCCTAGAGCGTTGTTAGGATGTTAAATGCTTTGTTTGCGATAAGATTATGAAAATTCTAATGATGTGATTATGTTTATTAGCATGTCTAGAAGTTGTTTTTAGTATGGTGATGAGGATGGATGAATGTTAGCAAATTGGTAAGTAAGTTATTCAATTCCCATTTATTGCATTGCATTACTAAATTGTACGAACGAGTATGGTTATGTTGATGCAAGTGTAGGGACAAGCTTGCACTATAATCACCTAGTTCATATCTCAGAATTTAATCTACTTTATCGAAATTACGTAATGCCTTTCCCTGAATTTTATTCATGACTTTATTTACTCTCGAATGAACCACATTGGGGAAATAGCAAGTTAATTGGTACTTCCATATTGGTTATGGCTATGTGTGGTGAAAATGAATGAGGGATGAAATGCATTCACGCCAATTGCATAATTGCATTCATGATGGACGAGGCGCCCCATGTTGATGTGGGTCTCGTGCTCACCCGTAGTGAGCACGAAAGTCCTATTTCGAGTCCCATTCATCGAGGTGAATGGGAGCGAGTCAAGAAGAGTAGGCCCCGCCACGGATGGTTAGATTGAGGGTGCACATCGACGGGTGTGCACTCACTATACCGTATACGCTATGACAATGTGCATTATGAGCATGCATGGTGCATTCATTGTTTTGATTCATGAGAAAAAGGGATGAGAGCATAAAAGCATTGCATTGTGTGTTGCAATTGGTAAATGTTAATTGATGAGAAGGAAATGACAAGTTGAGGATTTAGTCGTGACTCATCCTCGAACGATTATTGAGGCGTGAGTATGGTTTAGTTACGCTTTCCGAGTTGTATGTGGTAAATGGGGATAGATATCGCTTTTTTATCGGATGATTTCAATTAAGTATTGGTTATGTCAAAAGATGAAGTAGTTGTGCTCTTATGTTTGGTTATATATGATTCAAACTGCTTTTTTATTTACGGATGTCAATTAAAGAAACTTTTACTTTATGTCTTGTAGCATTTATATTCTAGTCTAATTCATTATTTTTATGCTCGATTGCGCTTTGTTGAGTCTTGGACTCACGCTTGTTTATTTTCTTGTTTTAGGACTTTGAAGTCGGCTCGTTGGGTTGGGAGTAGTAACACTTACCCACTTCGCCTCGTAAATTGCTTAACCGATTCATTCAGTCTTGATGTATCTAATAAGATTGTAATGTGTTATGCGTCGTGGTGGAGTTTATTAAATTCTATTGGTTTTGTGATTGGTTAACTAAGGACTGCTAGAATAATATCCTACCGCAAATGTTTTCTCATTCACGAGTGGATGTCCTGCTTTTCTAGAGAGGTCATGCCGAAATTTTCTAAATTTCGGTGACTTAGTTTTAACTGGGTTGGGGAGTTTCAAGGTTGGTTCAATCCTTTAGTAGAGGTATAAGGTTTAGGTCTTTTGGTAGCATTCACTGCAGCTTGGCGCCGGTGTTATATGTGGCTCATATTTGTTTGGGTGAGGCCATTTAGTCAATACTCTATGCACAGGACTTTTGGGTGGCAAGTGAGCATACACTTAAGTGGAGTATGGGTGTCACCTCTAAGTCCAACGCACGTGTGAGAAATCGATTCATACTTCCAGGTGCCCACAACTTGTATTGAAAGCGAAAGCATTGAAGCACCGCTCAAAGGAAAAACATCTCGTCCTTAATTTGTTTGGGTCTTATTAAGGCTTAGATTTGATAGTTTTGCTTAGGCATACACATATTTGAAATAATTCTGATAAAAAAGTAAAAATTGGAGACATTAATTTGTTGAACCTTATTTTATAGGATCAGAGATATATTAATGTGAATAAAATTAAAAGAGATTTTTATCGCTACTTATAATTCAAAAGTTAAGGAGTGTATAATTGAATATGAAATCAAGTGTGCCAAATTAATTTTTTTTACAGAATAGGATTATTTGCATGAGCCAATTGGCTAGTTGCCGAGATCCGAATATGTAAATTTGGACTCTTGTGTATCTAGTCTAGGATCACATTAGCATAAATAGTGGCAACATAGATGAAATATCAACTCCATACGCAACAGTATAAGAACAATCGACTAAAGTTGATAGATAAATAGATAGCGAGATGACTTTATGGTCAAGTTTACATTTATTATACCACACAGGGCTTGAGCACTAAATAAGAGAAACTGTAGTGCAATGAAAATAAATTTTAACAGAAACCCATCAACTTGCCACAGGCAATCGACTCTAGCTCGAGTCCTAGTAACCGGCCTCTTCATGGTACTCCTTTTCCAATTCTAGTGTTGGTTCTTCTTCTCCAACTGATTGATGATTATTGCAAGGGTGAGCATATAGAGTACTGAACAAGTTGTCTATATAATGCAAGTCTAATATAACTACATGCTTGGCTTTACTCAAAGAATGGCCGATATGGTTAATGTCTCTTTGACCAATATGGTTAATGTTACATAAAGCAAAATTTAGCAATTGAATACAAACGTAGATTGAAAAAAATAAGTAAAAAATACCAGTAATAATAAGTTATTCAGAAATTTCTCAAGTTAAATCGGCACATAGCCTACATATTTTCCTTTTCCTTTTCTTGACACACAGCCTTCTTTCCCAATATTTGTTTTATAAAATCTAACCCTTGTATAAAATCCCTGATTATTATCCATAATTGGAGACATGACTATTTAAATATTTTTACACTCTGTAGAAGTTATACACTTTACCCACAACACATGATCAATCTTATAATATCGACCATAACACGCTTTCTTCGGTGTGAGACTAAGATGATCATAACAAAAACCTTTCGAAAACTCTATCCGAATATTGACTCTCCTGATAAACACGATCTCATCATACCACTGTCTCAGAGTAGAAGAATTGGAAGGACTCGTAATTAAACTAGGAACAATAACTGTTCAAAATATGAGGCCATTGCAACATACATAGCTTGGTCAACATCTTGAGGTATCCTATGTGAAGACTTGGTATCTTACTAAGTTAGGTCTATCCTATTCCGGATATGTGGTTGTATGATTAGCCTAGTTCAAATAGCTTACAAGGTTATGTCCTTAACTGACAAAGGCAATACTTCCAATCTACTTATTCAAACAAAACCATATTAATTGATTCACACAGAATCACCAACCCAATGTCACACAGACCCACGGCACATAACCACTTGTCTCAATCTAAGGGTGTGTTTGGTAGGGCTCCAGCTCCACCAGATCTAGTGGAGCTGGGTATTCCTAGCTCCACCAGATCCGTGAAGCTGGAGTTGTGAGTACATTAAGAGTGTTTAGATGGATCATCTTGTTTACATTTTAGACCAAAAATATAAACTTATTTCACTTTATTTAGCCTACAAGTTTTAGATCTTATGTGAAGCTGAGATCTAGAGCTCTACCAAACAGGCCCTAAATCATTTACCACCCCTATTGATTATAGTGCAACACATGCTGTCAACATCATATCATCGTGTGACAGCACATGTGTAACGTCCCAATTTTTGTCTCTTTAAAAATCTTTTTGAGTAATTTAGACCTCTAAAATTTTCACCATTTTATTTGTTAATTAAAGCTTAATATGGGACTTTCATACATAAAAATAATTTTATATGATTAATGCTGAAGAGAACAATTGTTAAAATTACTTTATTTGTGTTCTTTGTGCCTGGAAGTATTTTCTAGATTTTTTGGAAAATTTTTAAGTGCATTTGCTATTTGTTTGAGCTCTATTCTATTTTCTAAAAAGAAATACTAGAAATCACCTTTGGTCCTGTAACATTCCAAAAATTTCAAAAATAGGAAAAATAAAAATTTAAAAAATAAATTGAATAAAATTTCAGCTGAAACCAAGATTTTTATTTTGATATCACCTTTTTCTTTATTATCTTATATTATAACCTAAGAGAAAAGATTAAGTTGCTACATTAAAATTTTTGTTGAAAATAAATAAATTATAAAAATGAGTTGAAATAATTAATATTATTTTGAATTCCAATCTTTTGTGAATTTTAATGGATTTATTTACTTTTATTAATTTTTAGGCTTTAAAGAAAAATCAATTAATGAATTAGTAAAAGGGTAAAAGTTAAAAGTTAAAAAACGAAAGTACAAAACCCGAAAAAATGACATAAATTTTTAGAAGTCTCCATCACTTCATTTCAGCTGTCAAGAGCTTTTTAATGCAATAAGATAGTGAAATGATTTATGAAGTGACATGTTTTGATTTCAATATAGTGGTTGTCAAATGTTTACAAAAATATTGAAAACTTATCTCTGGCTAAAAATTTTACAATATCTCCTCATAACATATTTTACCCTTTTAAAAATATAAAAAAATTAATGTGTTCATTTATTGCTTTTTAAAATTCAAATACCAAAATCATGAAAATCTGAAATCTACAATGTGAGAATTAATAGAAAAATATGAAATATTTTGGTCTGATAATTTTACACAAGAAATATTACACCATATGACACTCTCAAAAAGTTTCAGGATTTCTTGGATCCATTTTCTTGCTCAAATAAAATAAAAACAGAAAATAGCAGAATGCTCACTCAGCATTGTCAGAATTACGATAATTTTTATATGAAATATTTTAATATTAAAATTTTACAGTAAGGTGAAAACTATCTCTATATCACTCATAAAAATTATTAAAAAGTTTTGAGTTGGCTAGACCTCTCAGTTGATGCCCATACCCTCTGTCAGTCCAGCGTATGGAGCTAATTTATTTTCTCTTGCCACTCCCATGCCCTGCAGTGCTGTTATTTCAGTCAGTGCGCAAGTTCCAGCGCCTCCCACTACTATTCACCAGCCACAAATGCCATCGTACACCAACCTTGGTATTTCAGCCTTCTCTGATGCATTTCGAGCAGGTACATACGACTTAACTACATTCTTCATATCACAAAAATGATCAGGTAGGTCATTTGCTAGGTTCTATAAATCAATTGTCTTCTGGACTTCTTGATTTGCTTCATTAGTGTGAGGGTCATGAGTGGAGATCCCAGTGGAATGCCATATGACTTCTCGGTATTTTTCATCCAAAGGTTGATCCCCCCTAATGACGGAAAATTATCCTCATCATAAATACAATCAGCGAATCTGTCTGTATGCAAGTCTCTAGTCATGGGTTCCAAATACCTTATTATAGATGCACTCTCATAACCAACGTATATTCCAGGCTTGCGGAGTGGGCCCATTGCAGTCCGCTGTGGAGGTGGTATAGGTACATATACCATACATGCCAATGTTCTAAGATTGGAAATTTTCGGAACGACCCCCTGCAGCAGTTGCCTAGGTGAATGGTTGTTGTAGGCCGACGGTCTAAAATTGAGAAGTGCTGCTGCGTGTAGGACTGCATGTCCCCAACAAGTGTTGGGCAAGTTACAACTCAGCAAAAGCAGCCGAGCTATAAATTTAGTTCTTTTTATCAGTGCTTCAGCTAATCCATTTTGTGTATGGACATGCGGTACAGAGTGCTCAACTGCAATTCCAGTTGTTATGCAATAATCATCAAATGCCTTGGAAGTAAATTCGTTGGCATTGTTCATTCGAATGGACTTTACATGATGATCAAGAAAGGCGCTCTTAATTCTAATGATCTGTGAGATCAGTTTTGCAAAAGCATGATTTGTTGTTGACAGCAAACATACATGCGGCCATTTCGAGGAAGTATCAATGAGCACCATGAAGTACCGAAACGGTCCTGATAACGGCTGAATTGAGCCACAAATATCCCCTTGGATACGTTTTAGGAATACAGAGATTTCATTTTGCACTTTCATAACAGATGGTCTAGTTATTAATTTCCCAGTGGCACATGCAGGACACACAAAATCTTCATGATTTGAAAAAATTTTAACATTAATACTATGACCTTGCAAGTTGTTCACTATATTTCTCATCATTGTAAGACCAGGGTGGCCTAATCTATAATGCCACAGAGAAAATAACTCAGCTTCTAAAAACAGTCTTTAGAGAAGCATACACTATTGGTGCATTAATTCTCGTGTAGTACAACCTAGATTCATATGAGGGACATTTTTCTAATACCATTTTCTCACATTCCGCGTGCTTGACAATGCACGAAAATTCTATGCTGTTTTTTGTTTGTTTCTGCGTGAAACCTATTGGTGCGGATGTCTTTAAAACTTAAGAGAGTTCGTGTTGATTCAAGGTATAGGAGGGCTTCTTTGATTACCAAGGTAGTACCCATTGGTAATATAATTGTGGCTCTTCTGGAGCCTATTATACATGAATCATTGCCTGTGATTGTAGTAATATTGACAACGTTGTTCGTGATCGACTAGAAGTATTTAAACTCTCTTAAGATGGTATTTGTTGTGTCACTATCAACAATACATATCTCCTCCGTTTGGACGCTACACAGTTTATATAAAAATACAATTCCAATCAGACAATGACAAAATAATTCAAATATTGCTTGTAAAGATAGAATATTGGAATAAAGGATAAATTGCATAGCCAATCATGAGAAATAAATTTATGCTCTTTTATTCAAAGTTCACTAACGACCACAATCTAAGAGAAATACTAATAGTGCGATTCATGCATTAGACAGAATCCGTGAAGAATGCATTTACTTCTACCTCTATGTCATCAATAGAGGTCTTTTCTTCATTTGCCATGAACTTGGCTGCTGCATCTATGTCTAGGGAAGGCTGGGAGGACGATTCTAGTGGTGTTTTCTTGTCCATGGCATCATCATTGCCTACCTTGTGAAATGTGCATCTGCTGGTGCATTGCCTTTTGCCTTCTTCTTGGCTTGATATGCACTGATGACATCCTTGGGTTTCTGACATATCTTCGACCAGTGTCCCCAAGTACCACACCTGAAGTACATCTAGTTCTACTGTCCATACGACTTATCGGGTGGCATCTCCTTGCCATTCTGCTTCTCTTGGGCATTTGACTTTCCCTTAGTCAGATTTTCCTCTTTTCCACTCTTCTTGCCCCTCTTCCTCTGAGTGGGCTTCCTCACTTTGTAGCTATTGGCATTGACTTTTGTGCCAACACCTCTTCCAGATGGCTGTGAGATGAAGTTCTTGCGAAGAACATCATCTTGTGACTCTACGACTTGCATAACATCAATCAGTTCGTTGTACTCCTTGTATGTGTGCTGACGATAGTTGCGAGCACTTTGTATAGCACTAGGGTGAAAAGTGGAAAGAGTTTTCTCAATCTTCTCTTTTTCAGTGATCTTTTTGCCACATAGAGAGATTGGTACAAATTCTATGCAAGGTAGAATTGTACTCGGTCACTGATTTGTAGTCCACAAACCTCAGGCGAACCCAATCTTACTGTGCTTGGGGCAAGATGGTGTACTTGAGTTTTTCGAACTGCTTATGGAGTGCAGTCTATTGCCAGAGTGCACTTCCCTCAGCCATATATTCATTCTTTAAAGTGGTTGAGAGGTGGTGTTTGAGAAAATGCAAATGTTGATCATTTTGTTCGGCAGTAGGTTGCTCATCCTTCGAGGACCCTAAGCCGATAGCAACTCGGAGCTTCTTGCTACCAAGCATGATCTTCACATAAAATGCCCATATGAGATAGTTCTGGCCATGCGGGGCTAGTTCCTCAAACTCACAATTCACAATGCCAGACATCTGTCTATTCATGAGATTCCTTCATTAGATTACTACATGCAATCTAGTAGAGAGTGGTTGCTAGATTCATACAGAAAAACGTACTTAAATTCTCATGATTTTTTTAGTAAACTAAAGAAAGCAATAAATACAAAATTCATAAATATTCATAAAAGCAATAAAAGAATGAGTACGTGCAATTCGCGAGTACATGCAAATTAGCCGATGAGGGGATTAGCATGTACTAACTCATAGTGGTTGAGTACAGTATGCAATCTGCTGTAGGATTAGCATGCAAAATTACTCATCAATCTTCGAATCCACCGAGAGCATGTGACATGCACGCAAATCAATTCGCGACTACTATGACTTGCTAATCAACGCGAGTACTGTGACATCCATGCATGCAAATCAATTTGCGAGTACTGTGACATGCATACTGTCGACCCCCATTTTCTGCATACAATGCGAAAATGGAAATCAGTAGCATACAAAGATTAGTCCTGGATCAGTAGCTAGTACGCACATTTACAACAATTGGAATCACAACCATACATCATATTTCTAAAGCAGAAGCTATTTATACATTGTATTCTTACAATTCAGAGTAGATAGCAGCAGAAGAAGCAAAAGTCTTGTAGTGTGCCCATCCAACTCTCAGGCAACTGACAAGGCATAATAATCCCTAGAAAAACTCGTTAATATTCCCGAATCCTGCGTCAAATAAGTTTCACGAGCTATTCTGATTCTTCACCTAAAACAACAATATAAGGATGAGTACTTATGTATTTCAAGAAGACTTTTGCAAAGCCTATAATATATGCAGGTCATTTCAAAGGAAAGGCTTCTACGGTTAATTTGCATAAAGCCAATTTAAATTGTAAAACAAGTAGTAATTGCAAAACAGAATTTATAAAAGCAAGTTGACTGATACGAAAGTAATAACCAAGTAAAGTACAAGTAATAACTCACAGTCCTCCACAACGTGAGCATCAGGTCGTCCATTGCCAACACAAGGCATAAATCTGAAACAATTCTTTTCCAACAAATATTTCCAATCCAATCCATTTTGAAAATATCAAAACTGCTAACTATGTGATGACTTTACCAAGTGCCCATGACCGCGGGCGCGGCTAATCGATTAGTTTTACACTTTGCAGAGGTGTATAGCTTTACCCACAAGAAATGATCAACTCTTTTGCCAGGCCAGTAACACACTTCCTTTGATGTGTCGGCAAGGAGATCATAACATAACCGTTACATTACTTAACCCTAACATTGCACCAGCCCGGTGACGACAAACCCTTACTATGATGGTAGAAGATATTTGCACCCTCGGTACGACAAATAGTTACACACCTCACTGTCCCACTTCTCCACATAGCAAGGCGTACACTGTTATATTGGCAAGTGTTGTTCCCATCACCGTGGTGTGGGCGCCCCTTCGAGCAATCCATCGTGGAACAGCCCATACTACTACAGCCTCCCATAGTGCAAAGCTATACTTAAATAACTTAATAGGTTAAGGCTTTCCCATACTAGCACTTGTGGTTGTACGATTATCTTGGCCTGAAAACAACCCATAGTTCGGTCCTTAATTTGACACGGGCAATAGTCTCCCCCTACACTACATGCAAGTCCATGCACCTCCGGCTATTGCCAATAATTGCCCGCATCAAAAATATAGTTTTATTTTTATTTTTAATCAAAATACCAATAACCGCCATCATGTCTCAATATTTCCAAGTTTCATTTGATCAATATTTCCAATTGATTTATCCCAAGTCTAAAGCATGACTAAGCATGATTATTAATCATCGATATACCCAAATTGACATCAGATATTTCTAACCATAATTCTAGGGTTATCAAGGTTCACATGTCAATACTAAGGAAAATTTATAAGACAACAGGTATATCTACCAGTACCCACAAAGTAGCAGAGTTTAATGAATATACGCATGCAATAAAAATATTTAATGAAAACATTTATAAAACTGGGATCAATATAGTCAAAGGGGGGGTGCTTGCCTTGCTTATTGATGTCTTCAACGAAGTTGAAGTCGCAGTCAACGATGGAAGTAGTTACGTCGGGTTCTACACGTCGATCAATAGAAATATAGCAAATAATAATCTTCAATAAGGGCAAAAAGAAAATAGATAGCAAGAACGAATAAAACTCTTTACAAGAAACAAGGACTGCTCTTTATGAATTTATTAATTTTATTTTACGAATTCAAGATGCAAAAATTGGTTAAGATTAAATAGATATAATCATTTCAGGCTTAAGGTGAATTCTTACCTTTAATTAGGATTCAGATTCAAAGTAGCACTTAATCAATATTCTAGTTATAAAAAGCTAATCTATTGTGATTTAGGCTACTAGCATTATTTACATGATATTTGAGAAGGTTCTAGTGATACAAATATTACGACTAATGATTTCTTATTTGCAACTTAGGTTTGATCATTCATTTTATGACTTATTGAAATATTAATGCCTAAGGTTATTAAGCTGACAGGATTAATATGCAAAGCATGTTGAATCAAGATTCTTTCTTTGGATTATGGTAGTATGAACTTTAGTGTGTTTCTAAACTGGTTTTACTGACTTTAGCATTTAGATGAGTGATTTTATTAAATGATGAAATAGTATAA